>NNCF01126725.1:44119-56509 GCA_002313205.1 Laupala kohalensis | reverse complement strand
TCGGGGGAGCCGATTACACAGAAGACGAATACGGCGACTTTTGGGGTCGTCGCTCGACGCCGGTCGCAGGTGCCTGAGAATTGGAGCCGTGCTGACGTCTGCGAGGGCGCTACTTTACGACTTGTAGTCGTCAGTCATCTTGATGAGGTATGATGCGATGATTGGTGAATGTTAAGCCAACATCGTATTGCGCTTGTGCGTCACCGAGTAATTAGCATCAGTGATAAAAAGAGCACGAACTCTGGACCAAATCAGTGCCAAGACTGAACTCATTGGTTAATAGAATGATGCCTGTAAATTCAGTGAACTGTTATGATTAAGAAAAAGTCCAGTTAAATTGTTAAATAAATAGGATTAAAGTCAGTGTAAGACCTCTGTGATTGGTATGAGAAAAGTATATGAAATTGCTAATTAGTAAATGTTATGATTAAAGCCAGTGTAATCTGGTGTGTCCTTTTGGCGGGAACGACGTCACTTTGGCGCTAGTGTAATGGGAATGTTTGATTTCTATTTGTGTTTTGTCTTTTGGGGGTGATTTGTTTATGTGAGGAATGTGTAATCTAGTGTGCCTTTTGGTGGGAATGACGTCACTTTGGCGTTAATGGAATGTGAATGTTTGATTTCCATTTGTGTTTTGTCTTTTGGGGGTGATTGGTTTGTGTGGGGAATGTCTTCAGGTATTAAAATAGCGTTATTAATGGATTTATTTGCCTTGCGTTTTCCTTAATTGGAACCTTTGCATAGTCCTTTTTCCTTCTGATATAAATCGAACCCTTCTTAGTATTGTGGACCCCTGAGAAGAGCTAGCCGGGGCATTCACTTATAACCATTCAAAATTATTTTCTGAGTATTAATTATTAACTTCTAAACCCCGTTCTGCCACAATATACATTGAAGTATTTTATATATATGACAATGCATTAAAATTTTGAGGTGAAAGCTTAACATTGACAGTGCTCTAATACGCGGAATAAGAATTGAAATGCAGGAATGACCTGCGAAGCATGCACAGATTCGTAATTTCAAAAATTTTAATTTGGTATCAGATAATTACAATCTGTTGAGATTATTGAAAATCTTGTAAATTATATTTGAACACATAAAACTTCCATTTCTTTCAAGAATAAAATTCATTATTTAATGCCTTAACGTTATTATTATTATTATCATTATTATTATTATTATTTTATTCCGTTTAGGATCTCAGTTTTTTTGCTGGTCGTAGTGAGGTACGGGTTACACCAAGCACACTCACTCTGGATGATGATGATTATAATTATTGTTATTATTACTATTAATATTATTAATTTAGGTCTAAGAATGTTGTAGGATTTATAAATGTAAACAGTTGTGATACCAGGGCTTAGGTATAAATGCTTACATTTTAGAACCAGGGGAGTAAATTAAACATTTCCCCATTCGTTGAAGTTATCATGCGTATATTGAGTACAAAGCGGTCAAACTGTTCGTCACCTCAAGTAGATTACTGTTATCGCAGAAACGTATGTCTAAGGAGTCACGTAAGCAATTCAAGTTTGAATGCTAATAGTACCAGTGGCGTAATCGTTCAAGTCAGTTCAAGTTAGAAACACACTGTCGAGAGATCAGTGATGACGTAGAATATATTCACATTTAAAAATTCACAAATCACTCCAGCCACTGGGGACTTATGGTATCAAGAAGATTTCTGCTATCATTCCAGATAACAATGGTACCTATTATCACCAGGTACGTGCATAGCCAACGTACAAGCGGACAAGTGTGGGTAGGTGTAAATGCAAAATGTGAAATTGCAAAGTTATTCTCAGCGTTAGTGAAGTGATTATTATACATGGCACACGGGGATTTATTATATGACGCAAGTTATGATTATTATATATGGCACATATATAATATATCGCACACGAATAAATATCTTATTATAATTTTCAATCCGGTATAAGTTCAACAAAATATCCGTTGTCATTGTGAATTTCTAAATAGGTAAGAAAATTGAGAAGTTTTGAATAATGATGTATTATACGCTCTGTATAACCTCAGTGTTATGGAACGCAAAATTTAAATATGTAGTTCTGGGTAACATAAGACGAGTATGAACAGTCCATCTTCGTGAAATATAAGTAAATAATTTACGACCTTTTTTAACAGACAATAATTTATTTTTTAGAAAAACGTTACTAAGTAAAAAAAACAACAATACAAAACTCTGAAAATTATTTTTTTAAACTCACGACGCTTCGGCAACCATTGGCACCATTGTCAAGTAAAATACTTATATAAGACGAGTATAACAATGCTCTCGTGGCGTGAAGAGAAATAATTTGCATTTATTCATTTAATTTCCTTTTTCAGTTTACATCTTTCTATGAGTATGTATTGATTCGTAAAATTATTTGTCATTGATGCAAAATACTTAAACATAAACAAATTCTCTCACAATATGGGAAAATAAAAATGAGAGGGATTCGAATAGTGAAAATACATGTTTATTTCCAGAAATATAAAAACAACAAAATAATTTTTTAGCTTCTTATAATATTGTATGAGTTTAAAAAAAATGTGGTATCATTAGTACACATTTTTTAGTATTTTTAGAAAACTATGTAATATTTACTAAAATAATACAAGAATTTCAACATTTATAAGTCATTATGAACATATGAAATAGGAAATTACTGTAGGAAACACTGTAGGACAACTGTACATGTTCGATGCCGCTACTTTGATTGCGATCCGAGTGTATCTAAATTATTTGAGGAATTTTGTAATTTGGCTCAATGAAAGGAAATTAATATTTGAGGGTAAACATCAAATTATGTTTTCTTTTTTCCATTTTTCAATACAAGTAAGAAAATTCATTATAAGTTGAGTAATTGTTTGGAAGTACTTATATTGAAACTAACCCTGAGAGGAAAATTCATGTTCTTCGAGTGGAAAAGAGAAGTGTAAGATATAGGGTTCTGGGTGATTAGTTGAATTTAATGTTTTACTTGAAACTTTCCTCTTCATTGGTCATAGTGACTCGTGAACTTCGGGTGCATTTTGTTTTTTGGGTTTCTCGAACGCAGTTTTTTTTTAATCCGAGAGGTCTTCAACAAATTTATATTTAATAATACTTGAATGTATTCGTTTCATGCCACGTAAATATCTATAAAACAGGTTATCATTAATAAAGATATACAAATTAGCAATGGACACTTAAAAAAAATTATGATAATATATCATAATTATATTATACTTTCAAAGAATTACATTGAGAACTGCCCACGCATCGAGATCTGCAGACGCACTAACTCGATGACGTTCCGTGAGAGTCTGCGGTTCTATTTGCGGACGTTCAGTCATTTCCAAAGTGTACAGAATCTTTCGGTCAGTCACCCTGTTTCGTTGCACCAAAGAGATTCTATTTGCACCTGGTCTATAAGCTTGATAAGGGTGGGATATGTTAGACACGGGTATATAATGCAAAGAAATATTACATCTCTGGAAACCTAATGTGAGAAACCCAATAATTTGGTTTCTTCCGAAAAGTAAAACCAATGGAAAGCTTTATTGAAATTTCCAAATATATTGAACTGAGTTAAGTTGAATTTAAATGATCCAGGTGACTTGCTGCTATCGATATTTTCATAGACTTCATTTCGTAGTAAATGTTCTTGGAAAACATGTCTCGTCCTTTGAGACACTGATTCATCATATTGGAGTCTAGGACATCACTCGTGATTTAGGTGATTTCAGAGTTTTCCTGTTTTGATCGGAGTCAAAACGGTCAATGTATCACATACACTTCTGTGATCTGAAAGAATTTGACAAAGTACGCGTAAAGATAACTCTGTTGTGTATTTGATAGTTACGCCCGTAATTGATGGAAGATAAATTTTGTTCGACACAGAAATATGCAATGTTTATTTTTTTTTGGGGGTGGGGCTTTAGGGCTCGTCAACATCAAAGGTCATTAGAGCCCATGCAAGTAGGGAAAAATGCAGTTTCGCACCATAGAGAAGAGCCGTAGTGACTCTTCCCCGTGTGTGGGACTCGCCGAATATCTCGACCATACCCACTAAAAAACCCTCCTGAAATCAACAAATATCTAAATAGAAAGATGAAAGAAAAGAAAAGAAAACAGAATAAAAATACATTATATCACAAAAAAAAGGGAAAACAATTTTTTAAATATTATATTTTCGAATTACAGAAACAAACGAAAACAAAAAGACTGTAAAGTAATATAATATATGTATAGAAACGTTAATAAAATAAAATTAACATTACATTTTAGCATTGGTATTAAATATTAAACGGTATTATATAAATTAAAATATAGTTCACTATTTCTTTAAATTAATATAGTTTGCAATTTATTTTTGATAGATTTTGTGAAGTTCATGAAAGTGAATTCTCAAAACAAGGAATACTTAATACGATAACGGTGAAGAGTGGACAACTTCATCAAAATAAGACGAATTAAAAGGCGTTTAACGCATAATAACTACTAGCAAACGCCTTTTAATTTGTATTAGAAGGTATACTTTGAATGCTATATTAAGAAGTAACACTTTATTTTTCTATTAAGTATTCGTATATTTTCAGAGTTCTTTTTATGTGATCAGATTCTTTCCATCTTCACTAGTAACAAAATCAGTTAATTTTCTCGATTTCAACGGTTTACAGGGAAATTGCTTGTTAGACATATTAGGATTTGGTTCTAGTTTGAATTATATTTTAATCTTCGATTAGGAATTGGGCAAGTGGATACAGTAATCCTAAGATCAGTAGAGATGATTCAAATATTGGTATAAGATAACTGCTCCAACACTCAGCAATGTACAGGTAATTCGATGAATGCAAATCAAACTAATTACAATTATATGTAGGTACACTTTAATAGCGTATACATTTTCATTCGACATCTTCCTCAATTCTCCGTCTAAAGAATTTATTTGACGTATTCTTCGATGATATCTTCTAGAACCCACTCCATCGTATGCACGACAGAGCACGAAACACTTCTCAGGTCAATAGGCGTCGTGCAGATTGCGTAGTGCAAGAGAGCGCGGAATTCAAATTAACTGCTCTGGAAAAGCGAATGAAGATCGAGAAAAGGAAGAGAAAAGGGAAAAGATCTAGTCCTGACAGTGAGAACGAACGAGGGAGAGGAGTTGCTGGTCTTTGATCTGCATCATAGCGACGCCTCCCAACCGCCTTCGGCTCTTGCGAACTCTCAACTCGAATCCTCCTAAGTCCCTCTGGCTGGCGAAGTTAGAAACAGAGCTCCGACGCCTCGGCTGAAAGCCATGGGAGTGAGAAAGGGCAATGTTGGCGGGGAGCAAACGGTGGTTTAACGCAGTGGTTCGCAACCGATGCTATCTCCGGTGGAGATCCAATACGCTTGTCTTCGAAACTTCTTTTCTAGTTATTTCCAAGTAATGTGCGTCTTTAAAGGAAGAACTTGTCCTACTGCGATTAATTCCCTTCTTTTCATCTGGAGAAGAGTTAAGAGTACTTCAACTTTTTGTCTCCCTGACATTTCCGATTTTTATCACGCACAGAGTTGAATTTTGTTCCCATGAATAATGCCATTAAAAATAAATAAATATTACAAATAAAATATAATGTGATTTAATATATAATATTCATTATGTACATAATTTTTTAAATTTAAATTAACACTTTCTATGTAAATCAATCTCAATGTTTTATAAGCACATTTTGGTCCACTTGAAGTAAAAATTGTAGCAATAAAAATTCTTTTAAACCATTTATAATAAAACACAAGTTTTGGAGTTTCCCTATTCAAGAAACAAAGCTCTAGAAATTCAATCTTATTTGCGATGCACATTGATCCACGTAGTCTGGAGAATTATATCCGGCCTATTGACCTCAGCCTCCACTTACGCAGAAATTATTCTGCATGATGTGATTTGTCTTTAAAACAGGGGATACGTTGAGGCTCCCGTGATGATTAAAAGGTGTAGGTGAGTAGAAAAATGACCTTTTTGAGTTTGATGCACTAATTATTTTGGCTGTTTTCTTCATATAATATTTTAAAACACAATTATGTATTTACGGCGAACACATCACTTCATAAACTGCACAATATGACACGTCTTGCGACATATTCATAAGATTACATTCAGTTGGAAAGCATTTACCTCTATGGGTATCGAAATACGTCAAGGTATGAGAAGAAATGACAATCAGTCACCAACTTAAAACACGAAGATAAGTTTTACATGATGGAGTGCAAAGTTTTCATGGAAAGTAATTAACTCTATGTAGGCGTTTGCAGCCTTTTGTGAATAATAGAATTTATATAATCAACTCGTGCAGCTTACACACTAGTGGATTTAATGCATTTGTAAAACATTTATGAATAGTATGGATGTCGTCTCTGTTTGGCAGATTTAATGTCAAAAATATTAGTCAGTCAAGAAAATATATTATATAATCATCCAAATTTCTTCCATTTCTTTAACTTTCATCGTGCTATCAAATAAAAATGAATTCAGAAATCAGACGGACAGTGGTGAGTTCACGTTTTCAGAAGTAGTTAGAAGATATTGCATCATACAGCGATACCCACAATACCAGTGCACGTGGTGAAAGTCAGATTGTTATTCATATTTTATTACGCCTATCGAATAATCTCATAATACGCAGTATCACTGGATCTGATATGTTTTAAAATTTTTGCACTATCTGAAAATATAAAATTCCTATAATTAACAGATCCTTTACGAAAGAAACTGTGTGTGTGTGTGTGTATCATTGAGAACACAAGTTAACGCAAAGAGTGTAAGGAGAAATTTTAAAATGATTTCTGTGTTTTCTAAATAATTTAAACAACAATGTTTCAACAGTTACCTCACGAGATTTTAAGTACTTTTTTCTTGCACACTACGTAAACTTCTGCCAAGAGTGTTAGGGTTGCACGCTTTCTAGTTTTTTCGTTCCCACAGAAGCTATTCCTCTTCGTCAGGTCAGTTTTTTTGGTCCCCTTTTTTTGTTTTGCTACAGAGGACGAACTTGTACGTTCTTAGTGGCGCCGTCGAGCGGAAACAAACGTTCGCTAGTAGTTGCAGTTTGATATTTTTTCATCCACTCAATTTTTCTAATTAATCTTTGAATACTAGTGACTAAAGGAATAGATTGTTTGAGGCAGGGTTAATATAATTTTATGTTCCATGAACTTATTGTGTTATCCATTCTTTTGGAACCTGTTCGGATTTTAAAATCAAATTTTGTGATTCGAACTATGGTTAAGTTTTTTTTCCTTAACTCTCTTAACAAAGAATTGTACGAAAAAGTTACAGAAACGTTCAATTTTAAGCCAACACTTTCTCATATTTTTATGCTAATGTTTTTATGTGAAGCGGAATAAACTAGAGTCAATAACGCCATATTCAAATACCTTCATTTTTAAATCAACTAATTTTAAACGGATCTCTAAAAGAGTCTTTTCAAGAGTATCATTTGGTCTCACTTTGGATATAAAAACCCACATGCACTGAACAGTATACTTTTGATGAGAACGCCATCAGAAAGACCGTTCTTAAAGTCTAAGCAGACTCTTTTATCAGATAATTCTGAGCTTTAAGCGTTAATGCCATGTTTTTATTTTTAATCTCACTCAGTTAATCTCACTAATAGTTCATACTTAAGGGTTAATGTGCAATTAACTGCTGGAATATAAAGTAAAGTAAACTGTGCATACGGCTATAGAAAGAAATCGAGAAAAATTAAGTGCTACAGAATACTGTGGGAATTTGTTCTTTAATGGGATTTTCTGGATATGCAAATAACGTTTTTTTTAGTTGAAAGTGATTGTTTTTGTCGTATTTAGACTGAAAATATATCATTCAATTACTTTGAGAATACCACCATTATGCAGCTGACATGACAAATGCGTGCTTCGTCTTTACCAACAACCAACCTTCCGAATGCTCACGATTGCTATCGCAAGCAAGTCCATCTCATCTCCCCTTCCATTAACACACACCTGAGAAGACTTCTCATTCCTAACCACGTCATATCTACACACCCTCTTCCACAGACAGGCGATGGCCATGTGAACCTAAACAACCGTCTGGGAACGGCACTCTGGGTCACCGTCAAAAGTAATATTACATCCCACAGTACTAAAATCAGGAAATTTCATATAGATTGAGAGTTCAATTAGATTTTATAGTTGCATTTCTACAGAAAAATTCAACTTTCTGTAGAAAATGATTTCAAAGAATCGTTACAATTCTTAAATCAATGAATAAAACAGGAATCCAAAACATTTTATTTGATTATGTAAGATTTTGGTGACATTATCATTAAAGACTAGATATTTTTGGGTTATATTAATGATTTTTATGAGACTTGTTATATAAATAACAAACCAAGAAATCGATACATTATATAGTATTACCATATGAAATTTTAATCATATAGACCCACTGTTTCATAATCATAGGGAGGCATCTCCACATACACTGATAACTCAATCATCAATTGACCTCACACTGACCACATGTGGCCTGCCAGAACCTTCTCTGTCAACGCTCATTGACAAGTGCCAATCGCAGGGCGCTTCACGTCGGCGAAACCCCCTTGAGGCAATGTCAACGAAGCTAGCGTTGGACGCTCATGGTCAAAGCATGGAAGATAGACGACATTGTCTGAAAATGGAGATCGTGTTCAGAATTTGATATCACATGTGCGTTTTTCGGCTTTTTTATTCCAGTCAATCACATAAAGATTGAGCGTGTGATTAGTATAACATTTTTCTTTATTTTTAAATAACATTAGTTTGCCTAAATGGTATAGCAGTGCGGGTACAAATAATTTAAGCACAATTTTTTATGTTATTTAATAAAGGCAGGCTTCGGGAAAAGACAATCATAAAGTTTTTGATTTAATGATTTCCTCTGAAGGGGTATAAAGTTTTGATGAATGAATAAAATATAAGACATTAATTAACTTGAATAAATATGTATTCCGAATACATGAATCTCATATTATTACATGACTAATGAAAAACACTATATTTAGGTTTACATTGAAAATCTAAGGGTCGTTTACAAGGACAGCCGAAAAGACGAGGAAATAAGACAACCGAAATATAACTGAAAATAAAGTCATTGTATGATAAGAAATGCATGTGTACTTTAAAATTTATTTAAAAAAATTAGCAATCTCTCATTCATTTAAAATCGTAAATTCGTATAAAACGAAAACATCTATTTTAGAACTCATATCATTATATGATAATAAATAAAAAAGTATCGAATTCGCACCCGTACACACTTTGCAGATGAAGAAAGAAATTTCATCTCTCCTTTCTTTCGCATTGATAATCAATCAGACGACGGTGAACGTTCAGAGCCTGACCGGAGAAGACGACCGCGAGACTGAAGATACTAGCTTTGTCCAGCGTAACCCTATCAACCAGGATACGACATAATCAGTGGTCTTGCGTCTAGCTCGTACTTCGAATGTCACATCTCAAGGGTTGAATTACTGAATGCATGTGCTGCGACATATATGATTGGATGTTGTTTTATTTAACCATTTTTTCCATCTACTGGTCTATGGTGTACATGACCGTCTTGCTTTTAACTAAGGTCATTGCAAGACTCATATTTTACGAGTACCCTTATTCTATTTGCTGCATTTTCTTCATTTAACCGCGGCATCAGGTGTTACGTAGCCACATTTCTCGTCCCTGCAACGAGGCGGACGCTCATCTTCTTCCAGCTTATCTACTGCATCTGTAGTGCTTTTTTTATCAATCCTATCTGTGTCATGTATTCCACAAATACTTCATATCGTTGTTTTGTTTATATCAAGCTCTCCTTATTTGCAACTTTGAATACTCCTTCCCGTTTTAAAAATTGTAAATATTCACACCTCTCTTTTCTATAACATATGCACTCCCACAGTACTCTCGTTCCCAGACCCATTCCACATGCACAGCATCCATCTTCGCATTTGTTAATTCTACATGCCGAAATCTCCATGTTCAGTTAAGAATTCTATCAAAATTCAATTTAAGTAAAACCATTTTCTATTTCGCGTACAAAATGTAACATCCTTTATATGGTCGCATGCTGCATGTCCCTTACTTGTGATATCCCATCGTTTTTGTCAACCATGAATGAGTTCCGCTGCCAATATCTTTTTACAAAATTTGTGTTATATTTCAGTATTCTCTCCATTGACGAAAATTACTCTTGCTTTATTTATTATTTGCCAAAACTTAAACTTTTGTGCATACAAATCTATCGACATAACATCATGTAGTATCCTGAGGAACTGTTTTATAATTGCCTGTTAATCTTACCAGACAGACCCGTTGTAGTTGATTTAATTTTCATTCAACCTTACACAAAACTATGTCCCCACACTCTTACACTATTCTACTGAACCACAATCTCTCAAATCTGCGTCATCCGATAAACTTAGTTCTCACACTTGAAATAAACGACACGAGTGAGCGACTGTAAACACACACCAGCGAAGCCATGATCAAAACATCACTTGCATATATCAGCGGGTCATTAGCCACTTACTTCACTAATGTCTCTGTTCTCATTCAATCACTTTTTAATAGAGTCTGACTCGCTTTGCATTTCACGAGTTTACTTGTTCCAGCACTATTCGCGACTCCACCAGAGTGCGTGTAGTGTGTGGCTGATCACAGAGAACTGTCATTTTTTCACCAAATTGATACGTCACTAGACATGTATATGAAAACAATCTTTCGAAAAAAATAGTTAAGTGAAGTTTGATAACAGAAAACATGAAAAGATATTCCAACACAAGCTCGTAGATAGAGGATGTAAATATAAAACGCAATATTTAACGGTTTATAATGTTACAAACAACAAACAGGATCTAAGGCTCATCATATAAAGACGTACTGAATACATTATAACAGTCAGTTGTTTATGCTACATATTTGGCTATGGCAGCAATTGCCGCATCATCTATTGTACCAAATAGATGGAGTAATATCGTGAGCAATTTCGAAACCAACAAAGGTATCGGCGTATCCGCAGTAGAGTCATACAATTCTTTACTGATATGCATATGTGAATGAGACAATCAGTATTTCTTATGTAGATTAATGTATACGTGACATGTTTTTGTTTTTTTTGTAAATACCATCAATATTTTAATACATTGTATTTTTATGAAATTCATAATTAAAGCATAATAGACGTTCAGCTGATAGAAAAGATATGCAATGATAATATAAGTATGCCCTTCAGTATTTTCAAAATTAAACTCATGCTGACTAATACAAGACCAAAATGAAAGAGTAACAGCGGAACAAGACCTGCGAAATCGCGAAGGAAGACTGAACTACTTAACACGATAAAACAGTGAGGAATTATTTACTGTGTAATTCGTTATCTATAAAACGAATTTTTAATTTTCCTAATTGTATCGAGTATGTTACATATAATAACACTGCGTTTACCTTCCTTAGTAGACGCATTTCCAACTCCCAATGTATTCTAAGAACTAGATATTCTCAAAACAGTTGAGTTGCGCAAAATATTAGTGTTTGAAGTTGTAATAAATCTGAATATTTTACATTTAAATTATAAAAATATTTCCCTCCTTCAGAAGACACGTATTTCAGCAACAACATAGGAAACGTAATCTCAACATGTCTCAAAAATATACTTTTTTACACCACCCTCTAAATTGACATTCTAAATAGTTCGGAAAATTTGTAAATCTCACCCCCGAAACTCTTGTAAACCTTTATTCAAGGAATTAAATATCTTAACACTTCCCTGCATTTATATTTATGAAACGGTCTTGTTTGTTAAGACCGAATTACTGAAGTGCCACCCTTGCTTTATACGAAACAGTCTCGTTCACGAACACAATACTCGCAATAGAAAGAATATTCATCGCCCTAGAGGGTCAACCACTCTTTGCCAAAAAGGACCGCATCATTCGGGAATCGTTCTNCCTAGAGTGTCAACCACTCTTTGCCAAAAAGGACCTTATCATTCGGGAATCGTTCTATATAATTCCCTGCCCAAGAATATAAAAGACATTATGAAATTGAATATCTTCAAATCCGCGGTTAAAAACTACCTCCTGCACCAGTGCTTCTACACTGTAAAATAATTTATTGATTTTAATAAAAGTTAAATCCGTCTTGTACTTTATCTCTCCATTGCTGTAGCACTTTTTTAAATAACATACAACACTTTCAAAAACTATTTTCTTGCATGATTGTGTTGCCGTATGGCTCTTGTTGTATGCCGTAGGTTTTGTCTAGGGGCGTGTATATTGTAACAATAAATTGTGAATTTAGTGGGTTTTTTTCAACTCTTATGATTTTTAAACACTATACTCAGAATAATCTATAGTTCGATA
>NNCF01126725.1:25738-44019 GCA_002313205.1 Laupala kohalensis | reverse complement strand
TTTGAGTCCGCCTCTGCCTTAGGGCCCTTGATCGGAATTGATGGGATGGTCCCTTGCTTGCTTCCGGAGAGTAAATTAGTTTATTGTCCTCCACGTGGTCACACGCAGTTTGTACTATTTTTTGACAATAAATTTATTATTAAATCACAAACGATGTGGCAAGTCATAGTATCGTTCGTTACTTTATATAACTAACATTTTTATAAAAAAGTAAATTTCCTTGCCAATGATAATGATTCTTGCTTCTTCATAGCTCCAATAACCAATTCGAAATGATATAAAAGTGTTCTTAATTGTGCTTTTTAAGTCCGATTATAAAATCCACTGCCCCAATTTAGTCGGAACCCATTAAACATTTGAATCAAATTAAAATTGGTGTCGCATGAATGCAATGACATTCAGCATCGATATAAGAAGAGTGGACTGTTGTACCCTTCGAAAATGAGGATTAATTTTTTGCCGGAGACATACGCAATATTTTGAGACACATCACCAAACGTTTGATGTTGCAAATGCCAAAATATGAGCAAAAGACACCATAAACTCAACAGGTACGTGTGTATACAGGATTATGAAAAATGATGTATGGCGTTCTGAAGTACTATAATAAGGACACTTTAAGTGGACACATTCGAAAACTGTTTTGAAATCAAGGAAAACTCAAATATTTTCGTATTCTTGATGGCCAGTAGTGTACTGGAAGATGTGGTGACGTTAATATAACAATAATTTCATCTCAGAAGTCGTTTTGTGCTGTGCAATATGAAGAAAAGGAGTCTGTTATTTTAATGCAATGTGCGTTTTTTAATCGCGTCGGTAAAGATAGTCCTATTGAGAGCATTCGTAAGTGGTATCACCAATTTGAAGCAACAACCTGTGTTTGTAGAGGCAAATATATAGGAAGATCAGGGGTCAGTAACGAGAAAATTGACCAGATGTGAGTGGTGTTTGTTCGTAGCTCAAAAAAACAAACAACAAAGTGAGTCTTGAACTGGGAATACCGCAAAAAATAGGGAGACGTATAAAATGTTTCAAAAGGAAACCTTACAGATTGCATTTGCTTCGATATTTACTTCTAGTAGACAACATAAAGCAATTTCACTTCTCCGGACACATACAGGAAAAATGCGAAAATGGCAATGATTTTTTTATCATGTTCAGCTGGAAAGTAAACCGACGCAATGTGCGCATTTGGGGGACTCAAAATATACACTACATTAACGAGACAGGCTAGAATTAAACTTTCATCTGAACATTGTTAATGTGATTCGTGGAAATCATATAGAACATTTGTAATGCAACAAAATTACAATATTTCAGTTTTCCTTCATTTGAAACCAGTTCTCGAAAGTAAACGATTCTTAATAACTTTGCTATAGCACTTTAAATTACCGTACATCATTTTGAATAACTTTGTATTTTTTAAAATAAACTTCATCATCTAGAATTTTTATGTTAATATTTGCGGAGTTATTTAGTTCGACTACGGAATAAAAACCAAAACGGCAACATCATTAAAATTTCTTTGCGTGAATCCTCAAACGCTTAATATTATTTTGTGTTTATCGCTACTGATTCATGTGCCGTTTGAAAAGTAATATCATTGATTGATTAATTGATTGATATTTTCTAAACAACATACTTTTTACTCTCATTAAAAATTATCTTCGATTTTAAAGGTTTTTTGCACGTATGTCACTGCATGATGAGAAGTATTCTGTACGTAAATTATCTTAGATTTCGAGTGCTTTGCCCTATGATCGCTATGCCCTTCGATTTTGGTTCATTCTATGCTAACAACATCTCAATATTTGAAGAGTAAGTATGGCACTATGAAAAACACAAATTTTTTTAAACATGATTTCTTTAAGTTCGATTTAAGCCCTTAGGTTTCGCCCTTGGCACATGAGATGGTTTTCCGATGGATTTGTTTCATCGTTTTGAAATTCAGTTTCCTACGGATTTTTTTACTGATACTCTTTACTTTTGGCTGGGCATTTTTCAGCAGATACCTAAGGTTCAAAACCTTGAAAGGAATCCTTCATATCTTAACATACACTTTCTTTTCAGCAGAAGATCTATATCTAAATGCAATTGCAAAACTATTGATATACAAGTAACATCAACAGGCAACAAGACAAAAACTAGTGGACGCTCTAGAGTACTGTGTAAGAGAAGAATAAAAAAAATTCTGAAAAACGATCAAAGTTTTTCAATGGTATATTCTCGGAATATTACCAGGCGGGTTTCAGAACGCTGTGCGAATGTCGCTTGCAACGTCACATTTGAAAATCTACAATTATTTAGCTGTTCCTTACTTAGAAGTAAAACTTACTTGGTGACATCTTACTTATAGATTGTTTATATATGATAGAGGTATAAATGCAATTTTCAAAATTTCGTCTCACAACTTTTATAGTCGATAACTATGACTCGTGAAACCACTCACATAGTTACGTAAACGTTTGCAAGTGAAACCCTCTTGAAATTCGTCCATATTTTTGAAATGGTAATTGGCAATCAGTGACGAGGTCTAACCCCGACCTACAATTGAAATATAAGGATTCATGCAGCGGATAGTATAATAAAGTTAGTAGTACAATTGATGGATGAATTAAAAAACAGTTGGCTATTCCCCCCTTTTCTATTTATATTGAAGTAAACCGATAGTTATAATTATATTTCACCATACAATTACGCATGAATATGTCGAATAAACCAGAAAGAGTTTAAATTTTAATATTATGTATCATTTCAGATAGAAAATTAGTTAATTAAATCTATCATTGTNTACCCGGGATGACTTAGTGACGAGCGAGAACGTTGCCACTTTCGCCACGGACGGGCTATTTATATATATATATATATATATATATATATATATATATATATATATATATAAAATTCACAATGTTAATGCAATTCGTTCTTTCAATTGCTGTATGATATTTTACGCAGCCGGAAGAGAAATTAACAGTGACTTTGCTAATAGATAAGAAATAGTTAACCAACAAAAGATACGATTGTAAATATTCTTTTCAAAATTTGAATTCTCTCGTGTAAAAACACTCAAAATAAAGGCAGAAAGTAACAAATGGCGCCTGAAGCTTATTACTTTACGAGTGGGACGAAAACATTACCATCAGAGTGACACACAAAAGTGACACTACCGACCTTCCTCGTGAGTTATGAGGTGCTCCATGCAATAGACAACATGGGGTGGCCGGAAAATTAATAGATATGCTGGCATCGTACGTAACGAATACGTTCCTGGCACTAGGTGGGAAAATGGACAGGGGTATCCACAAGGATCCAGAACCTCACCATTACTTTGGAATGCATACATTAACGACGCGCTGCAAACTACGAGTAAGAATAAAATTTTCACGGTCACTTATGCGGGCGATATAAGAATGACGATTTTTGGGAAATGCAGAAAAGAAGTAGAGGAGAGAGGAAATATGGCCACGAACCTATATGACGCGGAACTAGACCGAAAAGGGTTGCAATTATTTCCAGGGAAAACAAGTGGGATGTTCTTCAGAAATACGAAAGTTAAACGAAGGAACCCTATGATTAAAGTGGAAGGAAAAACAGCAAAAAATACTACGACAAATGACATATTTAGGCTTATATTGGACGATAAACTGACATTTACTGAACAGGTTAAGTACGTAACAGAAAAAAACCAATAAAGCTCCACTAAAGCTGTATACGAGTGGGATTAAATAAGACAAATCTATCATTATAGGAATTTGTAAGGCTGTATAAAGGGGAACTCCGGCATATAATTGGATATACAGCAAGTGTGTGAATAACAGAAGTAAGATATATGTATCTGGAAAGGTATCTGCATGCGGTACAAAGATCTTGTATACTGTTTGAATGGATGTAATAGGACAGTATTAACCCCGAGAAGGTTTGACATATAACACTAAAGGGCGAAATGTGTATGTGTACATAAAGGATGTAACAGGCAGAAAGAAACCAGAAATAGTTTTACTCTAGCAAAGAGATAATCTAAATACTCACAGGACATGGCAATTTAGCTTGCTATCTTTTTGAAATATGACATGTGCTTATGTGGGTAAGGTTAAGAGTTTAGGGTTCATGTCCATTAGACGTGTGATCGTTATAACAACGACAGGAGGGATTTGATTGTGCGGATCAAACCAGAAGGAGTGAGGCATACATGGAAAGAGAAGAAGACATAAGACAATAATTTCAACGCGATATGAAATATTTGCGGAATGTGCGGGGCAGATGTGAGGTCAACGGGACGGAAAGAGAAAACGTAATTCCGGAAAGAAACAGCCAGCACCGAAGAGGGGACGGACAAGTGAACATCAAGAAGCGCGACAGAGAGGTACTGTCTCACAAGTGACTAAATATGTTGGCAGTTACATTGTGTAATAGTTTTCTACGTTGGTGTAGTTTTTTAGTTTTCCAAAATTCTGGTCAAGTTTTCTTAAAGTTTACATTTTCTTGTATGCTGAAAAGGATAGGAACTGAAGTATGGTTGTTGCGATATTCCAGAATTCTTGTTTTTTTAAAATTAATTTATAAGATGTAAATCTATTTTATAACCATATGATACACTGTTTAAAATACGGAGAAATCTAAAAAAAAGGAAGATGACGAGTCATAGTTGTGGAATGTCCTGGATTATATCTTAAAATAACAGAAATGGCAGTTACGTTTTATTATATGAATCGATCGCGTAGAAAAGAATATTTAACGGTAGCGGTGAAGCATTATGAAATATTAATCGTTAGATTCATATTTTCTATTATTGGGAATTCCATCATAAGAATCGGAGAGAAAGTGTAAGACAGAGAGAGAGAGAGAGAGAGAGAGAATTTAGGAAACTGTGGGCACATCGCAATGACAAAAACATAAAATTGTCATATCTTGCAGTGAATGGAATATTTTTGAATCTTATTTCACATAATAAATTATGTTACGTTAAATGAAAGTGAGATACTTTTTTGTGAGTCGATAGGAGACCTGGGGGATAATGGGATGGTGTAGATAGTTCCGCATCAGCGCGCAAAGCTGAAATCCCGGATTAGTCCAGGTCCCGTATCCCATTTTCATTCTACATAATATTATTCAGTTCACAACAATCTAAGAAATGTATGGTTGTTTCGCACTAGTTGATCAATGTATTACCCCAGTAATTCTTCTAAAATAACAGAAATATATTCCTCAAATCATTATTATTAAACAAAATCAACAAAGTAAAGTACAGAAATTTTTACTTCTTTCCTAATTTTGACAGTGGTAACAATTTATTCTTTCCAAAACCCGTATTTTAATAAAAAACATATTTAACAACTCTGAATATTGGGGTTGTTGCAAAGAAATTGCTATTAGGCGTATTCATATCATTGAGACTTCCCAGCACTCGGAAAAATGAACACTCAGAGCGCACTTTCTAAAAGCAAGAAAAATTGGAACATTTACATCAAGATATGTAACTAACACGACGAATTCGCAAAACTCGAATCTGCTCCTTTTATTTCAACTTAAATAAAAGGAGCAGATTCGAGTTTTGCGAATTCGTCGTGTTAGTTAGAAATTTTCAACAAAATGTTTGTGACAGTGTTCTTAAGAGTTATTTCTCATATTCCAAATACCTCGGATCTTTTTACGATAGTGCACTCACAAAAAAAAAAAAGAATTTAGTTTGTTTCGAAAAAACAATTGAAATGATGATGCAGGTACAGGTATCAAAAGTGAATGAAGCGGGAAATTTCCTGTTGCCTACAGGTGTCTGCGCGTCTGAGCAGTATGATCAACATCGAGGTTAAAGATATATTATTTATATTAGTTTCCCTCGGGAACCGGTCGAGGTAAGGAACAGCGATGCTCCCGTCACGAATAGTTGAAAATATTAAGTTTCCAATTCCACTGACCTGACTGAGCGTTGACATCGGCTGGCGTCTGCACAAGGCTGCGGGAGAAAAAAAATGAAATAAGTATTGTAACTTTATAATTTTCATTTTTAGTCATTTTTTCATACTGAAACAACTATTGCATTATAGAATAGCGTGAATCTTACTGAGCAACGCAATTTATTATTAATCTAACCAATAAAAAGTCATCTTAGCAATGAAACAGTGTTTTTATAACATCCAATCACATATTTTACCTCAACAATAAGCTGTATTTTTTTTTATTCTTCTTTAATCTTGCTGGTTAATTGTCAGCAGAGCGTGGTTGGCTGTGGACCCAATGCGTGTGATGGAGTTTTATGTTTGTGTACAGGGCAAAATATTATGAAAAACGTAATGTTTAAATTCGTATATACATTCAAATCCACTACTTTGAACATTACATTTACATTTACATTTACCTTTCGACTGTCCTGTGCATAAACAATGACAATGCACGGTTCGTTCTATCAATTCATTTTCTTGTTGGCGTCTTCCAGGCTGCGCCATTTGGGAAGGAGAGGAACGGATCACCTTCATCGCCAACTGTTTTCCTGGTCACTATATTTCACGTGTTTCACTACACTGAACAATAATTTTATACAGTTATTAACATATTTTGATTACCAGCTGCCTACATACAAAGTCAAAGCGGATACTATATTTTCCGGTTCATTTTCCAGTTAGTAATATTATATCTGCAAGGCTGCGCCACTGACCAAAGAGTCGGATGCATCAACAACCAATATTAACCGGATTGCTATAACGCTCGTAAAAGTTTGAATTTTTTCGTACTCTTCTCTATCATGGTCTTTTATATTCACTACATGCTTTCCCAAAACTTCCTCGATATATTTTCTTCTGTCTGACTCATACAACTCACAATTCCAAGGAACGTGTACAGGTTATCCGTCCCCTTACCACACGTACATTCTTTATTACTCCGTCTTCCTATTTTCGTGAAGTAATTTTTAAAGTTAACATGCCCCGTTATAAAATATAATAGGTAGGGGTTATGATGAAACCAGACTCGCGATTTTTTTTTTTTTGTATTGGACGTATGTAGTACTCTCGACATAATATTCCAGTTGTACTTCGTCATCATTACTTTTGCCAACATGAGCAGCTATTTAAATGCAGTAGGTTCCTGGAATCGATGCTCTATCTCAGAAAGTACCTGGAGGACGTGGGGTTGTAACACTCCCAGAGATGTGCAATAGGAATAGAAGACTTCTCCAGTATTTCTATCTTATATTAAATACTAATAAGAGTATTAAATACTAATGGCTCATATTAATTTAGTTTTATGTGTACTCAACATTGGCACGTTTGTGTACATAAATTCTGTAGCCCCATCCTGGCCCGGGTTTTTCTCCGGTTTTCCTTCGGGTAGAGGCGGATTTATCATACAGGTTCTCTAGGCTTTGTCTAGGGGCGGGTCTATTGTAACAATAAATCGTGAATTTAGTGTTATTTCAATTTTTAAGCACTATACTCAGAATAATCTATAGTTCGATAATAACTTACATGTAATTTTTTGCTTAAAATTACAAACATATTGACATTCTATTAGTATTATAACTCGCAGCTAACTTTTTATCTTATCTAGGAATTTTTGCTGAATTTTTTGAATCCGCCTCTGCCTTAGGGCCCTTAATCGGAATTGATGGGATGGTCCCTTGCTTGCTTCCGGAGAGTAAATTAGTTTTTTTTTCCCTCCACGTGGTCATACGCAGTTTGTACTGTTTTTTGACAATAAATTTATTTAACTCAAGTAATATAAATATCATTTGAAAACAAGTTCCATAGTAGGACACGAAACAGGGATATTACGATCTCTGGATTCTCTATTGTTAACTTCAAGAATAAGGGTTATATTCTATCTATTGCAACGAAAAATAAGCGCGCCAATTGCAATCGAGGCGTGCGTGCACTCTCAAGCCTTTCAAGTATCTCATGGACGCGCGTCACGGCTGATGGATTTCGACAGCCATGGAAAGGTAGTTTGGCAGATGTATAAAGAGGGCGCGTTTGATGGATTAGGGGCTTGTTAACTGGAACGGTTGCGTGGAGTGAGGGTTCATGAGTCTTTCAAGGGAAAGGTGAAGACGTTCGGTCACGCACCTGGTAGTACGGATCGCACCTGATGTACATAGTTGACAGCCTGTGGGAGTTCCTCACAGGACAGCGCGCAACTGCCTACAGTGACACGTGCCGTTGGAACATTGCACCAGAGAATGTTACTTCTTTCCACGACGCTGCCCAAATGTTTGTACGACCTTCCCCCTGCGCTGCTGGACCGATCCCTGACTCTGCTAAATGTAATTTTGATGCCTTACATATGTGAATGTACTTTTAAAATACTTACAGATCAACTAATCTAAGGCAACCGCAAATGCGACCTCCCACATGTGTGGTTCTATTGAGACTCTGAAGAAGAAGAAGAAGAAGAAGAAAATTAATTGTTAACTATATAAGAAAAAGTAAAGGTATAAAATTTGTATTTGACTCCATCAGTCTCGGCACGCTCGAGAGAGCTGGAGAGAAAATATTTAGAAGCAGATAAGTTGTTTTACTTCACACTAAATATTATAAAGTGTTACATACTTTGACGTAACTATTTTTGTTTCATTCAATAATTGCTTAAGAGGGTGTACTCACTCTTCATTGAACTGACATATTATTTCATTACTTGTGTTTCTTTTTTCCAGTAATTGAATTCTAAACGTATTTGTGTCTGTATTTATTGTTCCAATATATTGTTGTTACGTTTATTTTGTGTGATTTATTAATGTAAGTACCATATTGCCATACTCCTGTTATCACATCACAATCAAAGTGAAAATATCTTGACATTCGCCGTGGCGCCCACCTATCACAACTAATGTTCGTGGGCAGTAACAGGGACATCTACGGTTGCAGTACATTGGGTAAAACCCTTGTAACTCAGCAGAAAATAATGCTTTAAAATTAAGCTTACTGTAGGTTGTCTTCAAAAGATTTCATAGTAATTACATGAAACGTAGCTGGGAGTCTGTTATAGATTGGAATACCCAGTTGTTCGAATGCAATATAATCTTGGCAAATCTTGCTCAATACTTAACAACCCATTACTACACTCTTTCTAGGTATTTTCTCTCCAGAATGTTTCCAACATTTATTTAGCGGTTTCCGAAATATCTCCCGAAAAAGTCAAGAAATAATGGAATTCTATTTAATCTTCCCGATATCACCAAGATTATTTGTGACAATACTACGTAAGAAGTATTGATTCGTTTAAGTTCAAGTCAAACGTGACGAAATAGTTCGTAAAACGTTTTAACAAGTTTTAATACTATTTATTCGTATTTAAAAATACTTATGCTATTGTTTTTCTTCAACTTTCGATTGCAATCTGAATATTACAACATTTCACTCTATTCCTCTTACAACTCTTAAAAGGCATTACGTATTCACGATAAAACCGTGAATTGCCTTTCATGAGTGATGAGCACAAATTTCAAGTTTTAAATTTAAAGAGTTTTCTTTGCATTTTTACACAATTTTCGGGTATGTCAGTCCGTCATTACTAGACACAAAGAACTTAGAGGCTGTAATAATCAAGGTATTAATCATAGATCATTTTTTAACAACCTGATAAAAATTTGTGAAAAACGTCATCAGACTTTAATATAACCTTTGTGTGAATCTGAATTTTTCTCATTCGTATGAAAAATTTCGTAAGTTTTAACCCTTGTAGTAGTCCCGTTAACAGCTCTAAACAAACAAACATACACACGAAAAAAGTTTATTTTCTTTAACTATCTATAAATTCACCAGATCAGTTATATCTGCAACTTTTTCTTAACTTTCCGTCAATCCCGGTACATTTTACCAACATTTTCCCCAAATACATCCTCACTTTTCTTAGCGTACTCGCGTAGTGTGGGGCATACGCGAGTAAAAAAATACTTTGTTAATGGCACCCAGTAATAGTTGCCGTGGAATTGCTTAAAAATCCTGGCGATCTAATTTTACAAGCGGTAATTTGGTAGTCTTGCTCCAATTGTGTTGATGACGATAATTATTGTGGAAAATTTTCCCTGCGTCGCTTCGATGTAATTAGGTGGATATTGTATGAAACATAATTATTATTTCAGTACATCCGAGAAGAATCAGAGATCCGTATTCGTCCTCAAAGGCAGTCGACAGTATACAAACGATACTTTTCCAACTCCCCTTCATTATATCTGTGTGACGCTGAGACGCGCAATGAATACGGTTCCCGTCCTAACGATGTAGTAATAAGAGGAAAGTGATATGAAAGCATAAAATTACAATTTCTAAGGGTATTATGTTGGTACATGGGTATAGAAACTAATCATAAGTACAAGTATTCAGTTAGACTGGAAGGAGTAATGACTGTTGTCTAAGACGAAAAAGAAGTCGAAACACAAAACCTCAGAAATTGAAGTTAAACTCATATTAAATTGCGCTGCATTAAGAAAGTGACACTGTATTCAGTAAACAACAATTTGACTACCTGGTTCAAAGAAAAATCATTTTAGAAAAAATGTTCCAATAAGATTTTTTATAGTTTAATGAATTGGCAAACTAGAATATTTATTTAATGAACGACACATCATCACATCCCCATTGTAGAGAAACGTAACTGGTATACAATTGTTGTTAACATAATAAATTTGTGTATACTCAGTGCCAAAAGAATTTTCTCTGGTTTAAGTTTCATTTTTATTGTCATTTGAGTCAAGTAGATTTGGGACGAGGATAATAATTTCCCGAAGGAAACATAAAAATTGTAATGAGCTCTAGGGATAATCGATGTACTAAAGTTTTTTTGTAGACTTGGGTCAGTGGCACATATGTCGCATTTGATATTTGCAGTTGTGTTTTTTATTCGCTTGTATTTCAGTAATTATTTCCGGAATTAATCCTCCCTTGGTGCGTGAGCTGTGGCAAAATGTTTAGGGCACCGCGTTATTCGGTTGAACTGAGGGTTGACTAGAATGCGTTAGGTAAACTAAGGGATGGAATGCCTCTGTAGTTCATATGGTGAGTGGATGACATATCTCTCTGGTGAAATATTTATGCATTTTTATAAAGTACGAATAAAATACAAAGCAAATTAAATTGAATTGTATTTTCAGTAGACTGGACTTATTAATATTCCAGAACATTGTGGTTTGTAAAATAGTCGTTCATTCTTTTCGACGATATTTTATAGCGCGGTGCAGTGTTGAAAACTATTTCAGAAATATTTAAAGAACATGTTATTAAAGATCTTTTTTTTTTCACAAGCGAAATACCATTTCAGATCCCGGTTTTCTTTAGATATTCCCGATTGAAGGGGACGAGGAGAGAATGGGAAATAAATAGCAATGTGAGAGCAATATGAAAATACACACGCTGGGAGTAAAGGTATGCTGCGCATTCTGATCTTTACCCTTCTACAGGTATATAGCTTCTACAAGTATATTTACTTTTTACGCGCGTGTGTGCTTATAGAATCTTATATTTAATTAATTCAGTTGTCACTTAAATTTGTAGGAATAGATTCACAAAGATACCAATCGGATCTTAAAAAATATATATGTGTATCTACAATAAATGTCGAAAAGCTTCTGAAAGTAGACGTCCATAACTCCATTCAGATAGATGTCCATGTGCAGTCACCAACTTCATTTAATTGCTGGATTTAATCAATTGCTTTAAGTGTCGCACTGGGTTTTTCTATTGGAGAGTTCACTACATTAAGCGTATTGATTATCGGGTGATATTAGAGGCTAGTCTTTATTTTTATAAGTTTCCTCTTCATTTTGACATTAGAGCTACCTACATTTCGGGGTCACAGATCCAGCCATAGTTTAAATCACCCAATATGTGCTTAGACCGCAGATATGTTAAACGAAGAAATAAAAATTGGAATATTTTGTTGAAACGGTCTAATGGAGAACTATCTTAAAGTTCACGTTCGTATGAGAGCTGTAGTCCAATAAGAACTTTGGACCAAGACCATCGCTTGGACAGATAATTTTAGAAAAATATCGTTTGATTTGGGCACGTTGAGCTAAAAGCAACACAACCCAAGTAGTGAAGAAAATCGAATTTTTCCGCGTGTAAACATCTCGTAAATGCAATGAACCAATTATTATCAGTGGAACCAATTATGCCGCCAGCGTTATAATGTATTTACCTTATAATTCTATTTTTAAACGACTAGTAATTCTATAAACTATACGGATTACTTTGAAAAATATTTTTTGTGTATGTCAGATGCCATCGTCGATAGTCGATATGTTGAACATCAAGAGTACTGTATTTATTAAAGCGTATTCTGTAACATTTAATGCTGATTAGCTGAGACATGTTTCTCTTCGGCACTTTCAATGACAATGAGCGAAAGCACGGGTTGCATTTTGTATGAAAGTATCTCCGCATTCCAACAATCGGCAACAGTTGGCTCGCCTGCTGAGAGTGATCCATTATGCAAGGACAGCTGAGAATCAGGATGCAAGCAAACGAACCAACAACTTTTCGCGCAAACAACAACGGAGTTGTTTTGGAAACGCAGACGGGCTTTGCAGACGCTTGGAGGCACAGAGCGGCTGTATTTGTCAACTTTGGAGAGTACTAATTGGGTCTTGCACGAATGCATGGAAGATTTTGAAGGTTTCGCAAATGTTTTGTAGTCTAATGCAACTGAATCAATCTTGATGTATTATTAACTAATATTAATTGGATGAGAAAATATGCTAAAGAAGACACGATACTCTACCTAGTGGAAGGGTAGGAGTTTCTTCGCGACACATTTTTATTATTGGGTTGTGAACCGTAACATTGTTCTGCGATTTTTATATAGTTAACACTGTCGTTAAACTATTTAGTTTTCCTCCAAGGAAGATACCACTTACTAGAAAAATGATATCTATGTGAAATAATCTAATAGGTTTCGCTGACATGTATTTCATACTTTTTTCAATACATAGCTATTTGTTTCTAAGTGTATTTGTGAATTTCTTCCGAATTTCCTCTCAGATTTTTACCGCTAAGACTTTGTGTTCTTGCGTTGAGAAGGATGCTTCACTGCACCATATCCTTTCTTCATTCCGTTTTTTTAATGTAAGTTTTAGACTTGTGACAAAAGGAAATAAAAGAAGAAAAAATATTTTCTAAAACATTAGTTTTTGCAACATTAGTCAACACTGTCGAAAATACGAGTCACTAGTCCTACCTATTCACTGGTATTTTCTCAGGGAAAAGTTCATAGATGTGATCGCGAATCTACTGCAACCGCAGTAACAAATTCAATCTACTAATTCCAAAGTGGAAATTTTCTCTTACTTTTATTCCTGTGTATTCTGGTCGTTCACAAGTACGTGTATTAGAAATTTGTTTCGTCACTTAACTACTTTTGATCTCACATGAATCCTTGCTTATGCTGCACTTTTGACACATTTAGACTACAGTTAAATCATATCACTGTAAATTTGAAGGTTTAATACCATCATTCTGAGTGGCGTGGCACTTGTTTTTTTGTTTTTGTTTTCAAAAACAATTTTTAATGTAAGCTGTCTTTTTGTACGCCTTTAGAGTAAACTAGCTAAACCGGTGTGATATAACCACATGGGAAATCGAATGAAACTACCATTCTTAGGGATAATTTGAGCGTTTACTTTTATTTAGCAAGACTATTTTGTTTTCCTGGATAATAAGGTAGATTCTACTTTCCCTCGTCTGCTAGTTGTAAACAAAAGACTCAGTTTACTATATAACATTAAATAGTGTAAACAGGTCATCGGAACAGTTATGAGTAGTATATGATAATGTACAATTTCCAACAATTATTATTTATATCACTTTGGTCAGACGCGTCAGCGTTGTCAATTTTTAGGACAAGTAGACAAGTTACATCCATTTCAAAGATATGTGTCAATTAGCGTCATTTCTTAATTTAACTTTTAAATACTGTTATATCGGAAATAAAAGGTGAAAGATGAAATAATAGGAAGTCACCGACACACCTTTGAATACTCTTTGAGCACGTTACTCCATTTGTGTGATTTGCTCCGTCCGGTTGCTCAGAAAAGGAACGAAAAATCTAGCGGATATTTACGTATTAATGTATTCGATAATAAATAATAGGAAATTCAATCTTGATTAAGGTAAAGGAATTAATTACAGCTTTTATTTGTATTTCAATACAATAAAACCGGACAAATATGTGAATGATATTTACTTGGTGATCATTTAGAGGATGAAGGAGACGTAAAATTATTAGATAATCCAAAGTACGATATGATATGAAGCCTAAATTACACGATTATCCATTTACACTCCCATCGTAAATTATAGGAATCTCCTTATCGAAGCAAGGAGATTCTGAGTACAAGATACATGTCTGAGTACAAAATAATAATTTATTCTCATAGAACTAAAAAAATATTGAATATGCGAGTAGAATTATTTGTTTCCCATTTACTACTCTATAACTACATTAATTACAATATCCTTTACAATTTTATATGCAGTGATATTTTATGATGAAGTAATTTGCATGATTGAATCGGGTTTTCCACTTGAGATTGGCTCTTCCAATACTTTTTTCTTTTTGGTGGTCATTGTAATTGTGGTAACTTATTGCCGGCCTTGTCCATTCATAAATAGACACGGTTCCATCAAAGCTTGATTTATGAATCCCTTCGATGGGTTGTCATAGTATTCGTTTTATTTCACTATCGAAAATATTATACAAACATCAAATTTAACATATTTAAGTTTTCTATACCTAGTAATTAGTAAAAAGTATCTTTATATAAAACATTTTATGATAAATCCTTTTGCATCATTATAAATAGAAAAAATAAAATTATTTTAATCTATTTTATCATTATGTAATTCAACTGGGAAGTTTATTACAGTAGATTGCTTAAGTATTGATTTGGTAGCGTTGGGTGAAATTTCTCTCTAATCATAGGAGATCTTATATTGGATTACGTTGATTGATTGATTGAGTATTTATTTAGCCTTCTCAGCTATTTTTATATACATATAAAATACAATCACAATATAAGAATTGTACCCTGATATAGTAATTAATTATAAGACATGTACCCTAATACAGTAATAAAGTAATAAGACTATTTACGTCTTGCAATTTACGTTCCAAGGCTGAATGTCAGCGTCCTTCATTTCGCTGACGGATGCCGCAGCGTCGACGGCGAATGTTGAAACAAAACAAACACCGCGCCGCTCGCAATCGCGGTATCGTCGGCATTCTTTATATCTGTGACTTGTCAAATTCCTTCAAGAGACGTTTAAACGAAGTCAATGATTAACATACTTTTATTTCGTTGTATATTTTGATGCCTTCATAGAACGCGCGTTTTTGGTTGTTCTTCTAAAAGGAACTACAATATTACCATATTGTCTGGTGTGAATTACGTCACCATGTCCTACAATTTGTAACATATTTTTCAAATTTCTTGGCATCAAATCATTTACTATTTTATAAACAAATATGCATACATTTAAATGCAGTCGCTGTCGTAGTCAAAAATTGTAGTGTGTAGAGCATATCGTCAATTTTCGTGTACTTATCACAATGCACAATTGCCCTCGTAGCTCGATTTTGCATTTTTTGTTGTGCTTTTAATTCCGTTTCCCCCATATTTATCAAAATTGTTGAGCAATATTCAAAGTGAGTAGATATTATCGTCTTATACACGATAAATCTAGCGTAAGCCGATATATAGTTCCAAGTCTGTTAAAAAAACTTATTTTTTCCCCTACTATCTGAACCATGTAGAACTTTGAATCTTAACTTAACGTCAATCATAACTTCTAAGTACTTCATTTTTTCTACACGTTCTACTTCAGTTCCATTTAAACACTTTAATGTAATATTTTTCCCGCTTCTTTTCTACCGCTACTGATAATCAAATTTTTAATTTGTTGTTATTCATCCATTTTCTTTTCTGATAAATACATCATTCATCTTCGGTAATACATCAATCTAAAAAATTTCCCCTTGAACGTACAGTAGCGTATCATCAGTGAATAGTTTAATACTACTTCCCTCTGGACATAAATTAATTATATCATTGATATACATTATAAATAACAATGGTCCAAGCACAGATCCTTGTGGTACACCATAGTCTGTAGTTGTCAACCTAGAAAATACATTGTTAAATCTAATTTGCTGTTTCCTGTTCGTGAGATATGACCTAAACCATTCAAGAACTTTTCCCCGCATACCATAGTGTCATAGTTTATTTAATAGCCTCTCCCTATCTACCGTTTCAAAAGCTCGTTTCAGATCCATGAATATAACTCCTATCATTTTCCGTCGCTTATGGTTACTTTCCACTCATCGACTACTGATTGAATTGCTGCTTCACATGAACGTTTTTTTTTCTAAATGCCGATTGATGTTCTATTATACAATTATTTTCCTGGTTCACAAACATAGAAATCTCTTAGATTACGGTGAACCTCACCGCCAGGTAACAGATTAATCATGTTACGTCGAATGAAAATGGGAGACGGGACCGGGATGGAAAATAATACCCAAATCAAGTACTTGCTAAGGGAGTCGTCTCAGATGAGGAATCTAGTCTCTACGAGACCACCTCAGAGGTCTTTGGGTTTCACAAGTTGAATGAGAATGGTAGACGGACCCGAGAGGCGAACGGGATGGCGCAGTTGGTAGGCGCATGAGCGCGTAGAGCTCAAGGTCCCGGGTTCGAATCCCGGTCCCGTCTCTCATTTTCATTCGACGTAACATGATTAATTATTTTCCAATAAAATCTCTACTTGCCTTTTTACTATTATTTACAACACTTTCCCATAAACAGGAAGTAAATTAATAGGTCGAAAATTCACTTGCTTTTTTGGGTTTTGTAACTTTCGGAATAGGCATTACTGTGGAAGTTATCCAACCCTCTAGGAAACACCCATCCAGTAACGAATCGTTTATATCACCTAAGAATTCCTGTTTTATTAGAGGAAGTAATATTTTCACAATATCACTACTTATTCCTTCATCAGTGCCTTTCTTTTTGGTAATTCGTTGTTTGGTAATAAAGGTTAAATGCGTCCCCCAAATTGCTTACTTCGTTCGGGTCCACAATTTCAAAATCTATAGTATTAATTTCTATTCCCTTATTTTGCTCACCTCGAATTATTTCTTTTAAAGTTTTCCACATTGCTTTCAGATTCCCTTTCTTGAGATCTTTCTGATTTTCATAGAATTCCTTTTTTGTTTTCTTTACTAATTTAACTACTGTATTTCTTTCATGTTTAAACCGTATCCAATCTACATGTGTACGAGTGTTTGACCTTTGTCCGATTCCAATAAAAACACTCTACTAGGCATAGCGCTCTGAAACGCCACCAAGATAACAGTGACTTGTTTTACCACTGCTATATTATCAAAAAAGATAACACCAAATCGATGAATTGATTACAGGCCGAACAGACGAGAAGAGCAGTATCATCGAGAAGAAATCATAAGTCGGCAGATGTGCGTGTTCGACTCGTTCGAAGTCCGTGTTTCAAATAATGAGGAGAAGTGTTACATCTACAAATAACATCACAGAAACATCAAAGAACCTAAAAATAATACATGTAAGAGATCCATATGGAAACGTTGAATAATGTAAGACAGACAACAATTCTTCTTAGATGCTTAAGATCAATGTTCCCATGTGTCGCAAGTTATATTCTGAGAATATTACAAGATTTGCAAGAAGAAATATTTTCACATATGTTTGTACTGTTTTATTGTCAGAAAAAAAAATTATCATGAGAAAGATTGATTTCTAATTCTAAAATGTATATAACTTGTGAATAAAAGCATTTTACTTTTTTATTCCAGGTCAGTTAAGACACAACATTCTTCACCACTAGATTACATGATCTATCGAATGTAAGTGTCAATTTTTTTTTTAAATAACGTAATTAAAATTGAGAATATTCAGAACTCAAGTGTCTAAAATACATTTCCAGAAAGGATTTCATTTATGCGTTACTGTGAATGTGATCACCTAAGTTAGAGTTTCACTCTCTTCGGTTCATATTTCAGTATACACACGAATAAAATTCCACTCGAACGATTGAAGAGCGTACCAGTTCTGACTTGTTATGCATATACAATAAATTTACAAAGTTTTCATAATTTTACTTGAAATACCATTTGTTTTATAATCTTGAAAAAATGTAGGTGAAGAGCATACATGAAATTTATCATACCGTTATCATTTTTCTTAAATGTAATGCAAATTTGAAAATCAGACACCGTCCATATTTTTAGAATGTAACCAACATATTTTTAGGATTATTCTA
>NNCF01126725.1:13648-25727 GCA_002313205.1 Laupala kohalensis | reverse complement strand
TATATAATACTAAATTCCCATGTCGCTTTCGGACGTGTTATGTTACACGTTAACTCTTCTCTATTACTTAAATTAGGTAAAAATAACAAGTAAAAAATATTTTATCAGGTATTTTTTTTATTCACCACATCCCAGCGATCGCTGTACACGTTCAGTAAAATCAACAATATACACCAAATAATAATTACATTTCCAATCTCTAGGTTTCTAAAAATTATATTTTCTTGTATTCTATCGAGCCTAAGTTGACAAAAAGTATAATCCTACGGAAAGTGTTAACGAAGTTTTGTTGTGCATTCAGGATCCTTGATAACACAACGCTGTTCTTACCTTTTTGTGCTTAAGCTTTTTAAAATTTCCATTCAATTATTTATTATAACGTTTGAAAAATATTTTCAAACAAATTTGTTTCAAATAAATGATTAAATAAGAAAGGTCGTGAGAGAATCGTTTGCAAAAATCTCTTTAAAATGCAAAAAAACCTCTTAACGTGAAAATTTCTCTTCCATAATGATTCAAATAATCGTTTTTAGGTCAATATACTGTTTCTTGATGGTAGAATACTATTTGCAAGCTCTCTGGGAGTCGCGCCGATCGAATACTTTTCCTCCTCAGGACACACACGTTGGCAACGGCTGCAGCGCAAACTGACACGGTTGTAAAATCTCAAAGATTTCTTTTTTTTTTTTCATAAATGCCCCAGGCAATAACTCATATGATTTGATACGGATTAGTTTTTACTTATTTTCTCTCTTAAGTTGAAGAATTTGTACTAGTAATTTTTTCATATTTTTATTTCGATAATTTAAGTTTACCTTTGAAGATAGGCGTGCTACCCCGGACTTTATTGTAGAACTCTTTTAAATGAACACCATTGCCACTGTTAGCATCTATCTCAAAGTTAGGTAACGTGAGCAACTCCACGAAGATGGATTTAATTTCCGATTTGATTCACTAATATAGTCACTGCCAATTTTTCTTTCCTAACGTAAAATACAAACTAAAACCTTTCCAGTGAACATATCTACAAATTATAAAAATATTCGTAAAATACTGATATGTAAATCTGGTTGGTGATTCTCGAGTGATGAGAGGACACGAGCCAGGGAGGTAGGTAAAAAGGGTTTTTACTCTCCGCGATTGTTACTAAGAAAGCTTTGAAAATTGGTTTAAAAAAAACTCAATGGAATTTCGAAAAATAGCTTCGTAAAGTTCTTGGAACCCTTGTGTAGAACGCGTATGCCTACTGCTGTTTAAAATGCCTATCAGTATTTGCGCTATGCGGCGGACACACAAATTCTCTATTTTATGCAGAGGCACACAGGCAAACTATATACAAGTATATAAGAATAGGTTCATTTCCTACGCGACTGATGAAGGCTGGAAACCAATCTGTTTCGTCTGATATGTAAGTGACTTTTATGTGTTTTCTTCTCTGTTTTTATTTTCTGTTAACAGATTATATATTATTCCCCAAAATTATATATATATATATATATATATATATNATATATATATATATATATTCCCCATAATTATATAATTCATTTTATGTTTTCATCTATGTAGTTAATAATATATTGCCTTTTCGGTCCAATCTCTTCGCCCGAATGTCCCTGGCTATCTAGTAAAATAAAAAGTCAAAAGGAGTAAGGGGTAGAAAGATCATTATTGACGTAGGAGCACCAACAGCCTTCATTTGATGAGCATATGGAAGAGCCCTGAGCATATGGTAGCACTGTTACCAAGTCGGCTTACGCTCAATCATCTTGGCAATTAATTAACCGCGTTCTGATTTAACTTCAACTTAGTGAGCCTTCTCTCATTACAGTACCAAAGAGAAGAGTAAATATGATACAGTTGGTTTTTCTAAATTAGTCGTTCGTGTTGAATTACCATTCACGTTGAAAAGAAATCTCTATCCTTCCCAGAATATTCATTAAATTATTCCTCAATATTGACCTCTGTGTTGCAAATATGTGCGCAAATGCTGATAATATTTTACCTTAATTTTTGAAAGTTGCTGAAATACTAATTAAAAGTCGTATCAAACTCATGCCGGAATGGTAGTAGAAGCTTTAATGAATTCATTAATATAATGAAATTAATAAACGTCTCGATGTATAGAAGCACAACAAGGAAAAAAAATCTTCATCCTGCAAAAATTGCTCACAATTAATTTACGGAATTTTTGTTTAACTCTCGGATCAGAAATATTGTTACATTTATGAATAGAGCAAAGGTTTAGCTTCTCATATGGAGTATGATCATTAAATGGGTCGTATGTTCAGTTGCGTGCACTTGAAATGAATTGATACGAGACAATCATTGAGGCGATGAATGAACAATGGGATCTGGAGAAATAGAGGAACATAACTGCACTGAGAGGTATTGCTGCACTTTACATTTCTATATTGCAGTCTTGATAGCTTGAACATTATTCGTTAACTATGGTAAATGATCATACAGTAAAATAGTTTGTCGGAGTTAAAATGATTTTTTAAATTATTTGTTTATGTATGTAGTGAGATATATTTCTTCCTTTCTTTTTAGCTAAAAGTTTCTAGTTTAATAAGTTAATAAAATAATATAAGTTTAATACAACCAATAAGATTTATGTTTCATTTACACACAAAAAAATATTTATATACTTGATCACTTCTAATGGTCATTGTCATCATTACACCCAAATTCCTTATTAAATAGAATGAATAAAATAACATATTCCTTTCTGGGGGTATTGCATTGCTGCTCTCATGAAACCCTCGAATTACAACATGTTGGTGAGGATCTCTGTTTACGGACTTCATCTGCCAATTCAAAGCAAGCCAATCGCATCCACAGCAGAAAACAAGCGACTGCGGCTCGCCAAACTTCCTCGGGGATTTCCTCGTTAGTTCCGTATGCCGCGATCCACTGCGGATTCTCGCGAGACCGCGAATGGGATGAGACTTCATTAAAATGTTTGTTTCCACCCATTTTCGTATTGTCCTCAAAGCATTGATTTCATGAAAACACCATCCATCGCATCGTTCTACAAGCATATTCCTTACTTTTGATAGGATAAAATTGTTTTTACACTTTTACGTAGAAGCATATTACTTCAAAATATCATGAAAAAAACCTTTACAAATCCGTAACGGTCACATTACTTTAATAAGTTACGTGTTTACGATAAAATCAATCAACCAAATTCTCAGTTGTAATAGAAAGTTCACACATTCTATGAAGTAAAATGTTCTACCGAACTACTTAAATTCATTTTACGAGAATCAGCGGTGGATTATTAAAACATACTAATTTTATTCTTAAACATTAATAATAAAGAAAATAATAAATACAAAACCCTAGCATAATTCAAATTCGTCGAAGTTGGTTGCAAGATACGAGTTTGTCATGAACATGCAATAGGAATTCATAGCGTCCATCATATTTGATTCAGAGGAGTATCATAAATACTACGGTGTATTGTCACCAGACATTTTTAAATAGGCATAATTTATGAACTTTTTATGAAGCTTAATCTTTACTTGTTGAAATTTTGCTTGCAACACAGAAAAAACACCGTAAAAATGAACTCGCTAGCAAAATGATAAGAATGCGTGATAAAATTATTTTTTTTTTTTAGAAATAACGAAATGTTATAATTGTATTATAATTGTTCTGAAGAAACTATTTAGATTTCGGATTTCTCAATCTGAGGTAGGACTTAAAATTTATGGTAACGATGTTTATAACAAAGGAGAATTTAAGATTTACCTTCTCTTTTTAACGAAACCAACATATTGTTGGCTGTCAAGAAATGTGATGTAGTTTTGTGATTATGACACATTAATTTCTAAGTTTAAGAAAAGTCGGAAGCGGAGAGGTAAATCAAACAACTTTATTTAACGCTTCTATGAAATCGCATTCACTATCCGTGAAAAATCTTACTATCAAAATTTCGACTACGTCTAATGAAACTAGAATTTAGAAACATTCCTAAGTCCGATGACAAATCAACAAAATCCTTCAAATAACATTAAAAAACCAATAAAGTAGTCGCTAAGAACTCTAAATTTCCGTCCACAAGAAAAGTGGCAATATTTCTCGACAAACTCTAAGATTGAGCTTTGAATTTTTGCAGTCGTGTGCATCAACATTTTATCACAAAACTATAAAAAAAGGCTTATAAAACTGATTCAAAACCCACGAATTTACAAATAATTGTACTCAAAGAATAATAATATATATTCTTATATGCAATAAATATATATAAAATTAGAAAAATCTAGCGTATAGCGCGAAAATACACTTCACAAACTTTTTCACCTGTTCTTGAGTAATACGAAAATTATTATAAATGTATGAATTTATTATATATTGAGTAATAAGTAAAAAAATGGAAACTTTTATAAAGAATGAATTTTCACCCTCAACGCCTTTTATCTTAAAAATAAACCGACTTAAATACAATAAAAAATATACGAAAAATTGACTTTTTTATATTTTTTATATTTAGAAATGCGTAGTTTTTAATGTCACCATTATATATTTTGAAAAAAGGAGTAAAGAATATGTCATTCTATTTCTTCACTTGTAACTAAATGGATGTCATCACCATGAGATAAGCTATCGGCAAGGACAAGAAGCTGATAACAGTTATAACATTGGGAATTCTCGCCACAGTACAGAAGTTTTGTATTAGTAGTTTTGTAATATTTAACATTTTATCGTTAAAATGAAGTACTATACATTGCATGGTTGTATAAAATTTCCATTAGTCAAAGTTTTAAAAATACTTCTTAGTAATTTAAAGTTTAAGACCGTTTACACACTCATAATACAATACTGGGCTTATTAATTGTTCCGAAAATGTATCACGTCACTCTCGTGGGTTTGATTTTGATGAGGACTACCGTGGATCACAGTTGCGAGCATTCCAACATAATACGGCCCAAATAACGTCTCAGAGAGACTGCCCCTCTCACTTCAGGCATCCTGCAAACTTGGAGTATTGTATCTGTTGGAGATTTGAGGATAAGAGTTTTTTGGTAACCCTCTATCTGTTTCGAAGCTGATACAAGAAACGTATGTAACGTTTCCCTCTAAATACAAAGAATTTTCTCACTTAATTTCTTCATCTTTCACCTACGCGTTCAAGGATATGGCTTTATGGCATCTCGGGTTGGTTGCTTATATTGCTTTATTAAAATAAACCACTAAGATCCCAGACATCCGCAGTTGTCTAAATTAATTTATTTTTTACTATCCCAAATTATTGCTATCTTTCTTCGTGTCAGTAGCAAGTTGCAATCGCTTTATTTCATGCAATGCGATCGATAATTGTCTCAAGAATGTAAGAGAAAGGGCTCGTGGTTCGTGTAGTTCTAATATCCGGCGAAGCCACTGAATTAAGCTTATTCGAAACGTCACTTGAGCCGTGACGTAACGCGATACGCGACGTGGTAACGGCACCACAACTCCAAATGCAATACCAAGTTTACGCTCTTACAATTTATGAATGAACGGTGAGGTCGAATAAGCTCATATCTGGCAATCATAGCTTTGTTGGTTGTTGTAGTATGGACATTTATGCATGAAATTATCAATAGAAAGCATATCAATATCAATAGGAAATATCAATATTTTTCTTGATGAAAGAAATTTTGCTACGGTATATTAGGCTCATGCATGTAGTTTATCTCTTTTTTCAATCTATATTTTCTCCTACACACCAAAATATCCAATATTTAAGTAGTTACACAAACATCAAATTATCACAAGGATCTTGGTAAACATTACCTTACATCAGATGTACTCTTAAACTTCACTTAAAGTTAAAAGTACATCTGATGTAAGTTAATGTTTACCAAGATCCTTGTGATAATTTTATGTTTGTATAACTATTTTAATATTGCATATTTTGGTGTGTAGAAGAAAATATGGATTGAAAAAAAGAATCCCTTATAGCCTACATTATAAATTGTTCGATCTGATGCGGGAAACCAGGAGCTCGAATCGCAGTCTATCTGAGCTCGAAATTTCGAGTGCGTTGACGTCAACAGCTACTCGAGCCGACATGAAGTCAGCCACGAGCGGCGGAGGGTGGGAACGTTGAAGTGCTCGAACACAGCGCGGCATAAAACCCTGTAAGTTTGAGCTTTGACTAAGATATTTAAGTGGATAATTATCTCTCCATATCCAAGTACATTTAGAGAATTAAATTTCGAAATAATTATCGACAATTCACTTAGGTTTATTGGTGGATAAGATTTTGCTGTCTCTTCATCTGATAATTATGGAATTACTGTTTGTCAATTTTATTCTGAGGGATATTTTACTGTACATCAGAAATGATATACTCAAGGTTTAAAATATTGTATATTTCTTTATCGAATAAGAATTTTAAACGAACATCCCGATTACACGTTTCTAAAATAAAATTTCTACGGCAATGCAATCAGCTCGAGAACTGATTTCTTAGAGGAAAATTTGTTTTGTTATCAATTTATTTGTGGCAATATAATTCCAGACAACTTTTCATTAAGAAGTCAGAAGTTCTTAGGACAAATCAGCATTCTCACAATTGTTAATAAATTTTGCATAATGTGTTCAACTACTTATACGGATTTCATTGTAGTTACAGATTGCTACTACTAATACCTTGATTAAAAATATAAATAATATAGCAGATTCTGAATAATTTATCATTAGATATAATTTTGGGTTTAATCTATTTTTATGAAACAACAACAAAAAAATACTTAAGGCACACAATATTTAGTAGAAATCGTAAATATACAAATTTAATATTTGCAAAATTTCTGAAATTTTCTAAAATATTTTAGCAAAGTTTCCAGTCAATTTTTGGGGGGATTAAGCTTAAATATGTGTATTAACACTACAAATAATAACTATTAGATTAAACTATAATTATGAAGAAACAATATAATGATATACATCATCCATTAATTCACACCGTAAGTGCAATTGTTACGTTAAGATAGAATTTACATTAATATAGTTACCATAGAAAATTATGAAAGCTTAATAGATGAGCAACATTTTCACAGTTCTTTGTTCATATTTCATACCTATTGATGGTTTCCATAACTACTTGATCAATGGAAAATAAATGTTAATGATTTAGAATTTACTTTCTGAAAATGTGTGGAAAAAATTATTTTTAGTTAAATGAGAAAAAATTTCGAGCGGCGTATGAAAGTAATTTTCACATATACTGGTTAAATGTCGATTATTTTCAAAATGTAAATTAAATTTGAATCCTAAACATGGTGATGCAAATGCAAAAATTATGATGATATAGAAGAAAAATATAGCAAATGTTTTGACACACGTTGCTTATTTTATAATGTCAAACTAAAGTTCGTAGAATACAGTGCAAATATTATTAACTCGTGCTTTCCGCACGAATTTTTTTCTATGTAACATTCACTTCGTGGACAAAGGAGAGTCTTCCGTTGTCAGCTGAAACAAAATACGGGAGAAGAAAAATGGGACATCACCGTGCGCACTTTTGTCTTACCTGTCTCCGCTGAAGGCATTGTTGGAAGGACACAATAAGTGACAGAAACCTTGTGAAGCTGATGCCCGACCGGATTGGCGTAGAACGCAATCGCGATGAAGACCCTACGACGATCGTCGAGGACCGGCTTAGAAGAAGGTTGACTTGAAGGGTTTTAACAAGACATCTTTGTAATTTTCTAAAGAAAATGTGTGATATTAAATACAGGAAAATGTTCACAAGTTTCACAAACATAAATATATATCTTTCATTAAATGTATAAAACCTTGCGTGGTGAGATTTTGTGTTATCTTTATTTACTTATAAAATTGCACCGAATTACAATAATTAGAAACACAAACACAAGAAAACAAAACAAAAAACACTCTCATCTCTATAATATCTTAATATCCTTGTTTTCACGATGAAGGAAATGAATACCCCGTTATTTATGTAATCGGTGGTATATAATTGCATAAATGTACTTCTACGCATTTGTCCCAATAATATCCATTTGGACGTACTCATTAATGTTTTTTTTAATTTGTTTAATTATGATGGTTTCGAGTAGAAATATAATTATGAAACCTAGAAGACTCTTAGACTAGTATGTTAGTAACTAATATATGTAGATAAGAGATGCGCGCGCTGCGGTAGTCGGTAGAAGTAGATAAGAAAAAACCCCGTAGCGATAGCGTCGCGTGCATAAATTGGGAAGACGAGAAATATTCGACCCCAGACGGTGCTGATAGCTCAGACGACTTAGAAGGCTGGAACGCGAGGAGCAGTGTGGTAGAATGACGAGCACGTGGAACTAGTTGGTGAAGTGTAACTGCAATTACATTGTATTGCAGTAATTTACTTATTGTACAATTGTTAGATGTTTCTATGAGACTTCTAATTAGACAAAGTTGTATATTTATGTGAAATTATTCAAGAATTTGATCAAGAAATGGTTTTCAGCTAGCAATGTGCATGACACGATGCTAATGCATTTTATAATGCTGATTATCATAACGAATCATAATATTTCATACTGAAATTTAAAAATTATAAATTATTGTTCAGTTAATGCAATAAGTGCAATAAGAATTTACAACGGTTTGATGAACTTAAAGGACTTACATAATCAAGTACGTGGTGAAATTATAAGTAGTGATGAACTGTGAATAATTGATTTGAACATTTATTATAAATACAATCAATAAATCAATCATAAAAGATGTTTTGTTTTTTTTGGTGGGGCTTTAGGGCTCGTCAACATCGAGGTCATTAGAGCCCAATAAAAGATGTATGTCATAAAAAGAGAATTTATATTTTCTTGATCGTTTCATTGTGTTTCAAAAGTCATATTTAATGTAACTCAAAGAAGATAATTTTTCAAGTTCGTATTTGATGATAAAGTTCATTCAAGTTTTACAATTAGAGTAATTTTTGCTGAATAAATTTATGTTATTATATGTTTTCATATATTTATTTTATTGTTCCAACATTGCTATCCCTGTTTTTATTAGGCCAATAGGTAATAATATTAATATTAAAGTTCTGAAATTAATATAAATCACTAGCTTGATAGTAACAGATGGCGCTTAATGTTTTTTTAATTAATCATGGTGTTGTGGCTCTTAGCACTAGCTTATGGTGTATTTATGTAGAGGTAGGAGTAGGTTGTGTTCGATTGCTTTCTGGACCGAACTGAGCTAGCACAAATCAGTTATGAGGTCTTAGGAGGCTTTCGTAGCACAATATGAAGATACAATCGCTCATGAAGAACACATCAGTTTTCGAAATTTTGCTGTCGAAACTTTATTAAATTTTAGTCATGTTTCTACAGACATTAATAAACCAACTTTAAGAAAACCATCCGAATTATATAGTAAACACAACAAATTGTAATTGTTTTCGAATGAGATCCCGAACGATTTCACTGGAATTTTAATATTGTTGCAATGTCTAACATTTTATAAGACACTTTTATAATTCGTCAAAAACTCGGACTCAAAATTTTGTTGCATTTAATTCTTCGAACTTTTTCATCCCAGATCTAAAATAATTTCCGATCCGATTAAAACAAATCGATGTATAGTTTGAGATAATTATTTAAAGATAATAGTTTTGTTTTTCATATAAAACAATTTTAATTTTGTATTTCACTGTAGAAAATAATAAGTCCATAATAAAATAAAATAATGTCGTGTTTTCTATAAAAAACGTACATACATAAATTTTCAATAAACTAGAACTACACAATGTCTGTACATGAAGGACATGGCATGCGGTCAGCCATTATTCTGAAATCATTTACTTTCGGATTTTTAACGATAACAAATCGAAAAACAAATATAATAAAGGAAGAAAGGGAGAGTTTAAAAAATTCATCCATCTTGTTTTAACTTTCATACTTATAGCACGAGTTATTTATTTCAGAACACACGAAAAATTAAAGTTTTACGCAATTTGATGTCGAAATTTCTATTCGAGATAAAATTTAAAGAAAGGAGGAAAATATTATTGGTCAATTGGGTATAGTGAATATCTCATTCAAAAAAAAAAAAAAGAAAGAGAGAGAAAAGTTCCATATTTACTAACACCATGAATATGTTTCCACATATTGTAGAGTCCGGCGAATCAGAGTGTATTACATCACGTTATTCTTGCCCTATCTATTGAAGAAACACACATTAGACCAAAGATTGTTTCGATAACATTAGCTAGGTAAATATCAACCCAACTCATTATGACGCGATAACATCAAATTTATTCAACTAATTTAATCGTTGTCAATGTTTATTTTGAACTCATTGATATATATGTGACGCTGATGTGATAGATAAATTTGGCGAAGTATAATCTCAATTTTTCGAATTTGAATGTTAAAGGAAGCTGAGAACCAACATTGGAATAACATTTATTCAATTTTATGTAATATAATAATATTTATGTAATATTTTGAAAAGTGAATTGAGATTATTTTAATGTTGAACTGGAGGTGAAAGAGCATCAGCAACAGAGTCAACGGTGTGGATTTAAACCACAACAGAAGTCGTGGTTCATATTGTGCGTGATATCATCCTCCGTTTGATTTAATTTCATGTCATCATCATCGTCAAGGCAATGCAGCTGCAAAGACGCGACAGAACCGATGTCACTGTTATCACCTGTTAACTCTGTTTACATATGTAAAAAAGAATGAAAATAGGTGTCAGGAAAGTGTGTGGAATATAAAATAATGATAATTAAACAATTGTCTTTTAAATCTAACTCCTATAATTTGTTACTGGTCATTAATTTATCTAAACAGTCCGGTCAACTCCACTCCAAGTACTACACTCATCACGTACTATTCGTATAGTGATGTATCATGAAATCATGTATTTAGGAAAGAAAGAAAACCTTCAAAGAGGAATATGCTACGAAGAGGTTGAAAAGTGTGATTGTGTGGATTGGAGCTGCTCGGGTGCGGTCGGAGAATGTGATCCTCGACGCGCATTACGAGAGTGACGTCATTATGTAACGCCGGAGCATCGCATTACGTTCCCGCGTCCAGAAACAAGAGACGCGCGACCGGAGACAATCCGAAGGGAACAGGGACAGCGTATGGTTGCACGAGAGGATTATTCTCTTTGCCCTCAGCCTCTATGAGTTAGTTGATGTGAGGGTAATCACTTCATATCCGAGATCAATACCTCATTCAGGCTCAAGGCTTTACCTTGATACGCCAGGAAGTAATGTTCAGATCGATGGTCAGAAACATTTCATGATGTACCCATTAATCACTGTTAACTGTATCGTCATAAATGCAGATTACCCCACTTCTACATGGAGACGCTTCTGTGATCTACACGTACTCAAAGACATGATACAATTCCTAATATCATACATCGTAAATTTGAATCGTCAACGAGGCATTGAAGGTTGCATTATATGTAAAGTTGTTTTCTTCACTTAAGTTGGTCAGTAATTATTAGGTTATGAAGATCCATTATCTCTTACAAACTTCTTTACCAATTAATATTATTCAGGACAATAAGGTGTATTGTCAACGATAAACCATTCCATAGTTACGGGTGGGCCAATTGGATGAATTTAATAAAGTGGGTTTTTGGGTAGATTGTGTAACAAAATATACATTTACTTTAATCTTTTCCATGTCCCAGGAGACCTCTCAGAAACAAAAATTGTATAACGTTAAACGTGGTTACGGACGGAATGAAAAAACAAACCGGAAAAAAATAATTGAATTTGTTACGTTTTCTTCTGTGGATTATAAAAGAAATATCACGTTGTGATTTAGAACAGTTTATTCCACTGTAATGTTTTCTTCCCTCTTAAAGTAATTTTATTAAGAAAATTGTTAGTTTTATCGAAGTTGCGGACGCGGTTTCAGAGTTTATTATTATAAAATAATCAATACAGCAATGAAAATTGTTTTTTATGTACGATAATTATGTGTAACATCTTAACGAAATTAAGTCACGTAATTAAGGATGGATCACTTTATCGTTCAATTCAAATAAATGCAATTCTGCCGTAAAGTTCAATATTCAAGAAAATGATATATATATATATATA
>NNCF01126724.1:541933-560056 GCA_002313205.1 Laupala kohalensis | reverse complement strand
CAAAGTAAAAAGACAGAAAATTTATTAATGAACGTAAATAGTAGGCTACAATGTGAAACTTGTACTGAGCAAATATTTTTAGGCAGAATATTTTGAGAAATGTTTTATGGATTCATCCAAGTAATCTTACCATAACTATTTCAATATTTCTCCGACAATTAGGTTCCTTCCTCAAAAGTGCTTTTTCAAAATGAGCACTGCAGATTGTTGAATATTTGGAAGGAGTGAAAACTTCCCTTTTCGTAGATATTATCGATTTCTTCTTAAGGTACGGATCTTAAGGAAACATTAAAATAAACCTGAATATTAATTACTACATTTACTGCTTTCAGAAGAAAGAAATCTAAATTTGATGTAAAGGACAAACTTTTCTAATAAACTTTTCGAATGCCTTTACATTAATTTAGTAAAATATCAACAATATATTCAATTACAACTATGTAATCATGGTTTAGGAACTTATGTAGTTGCTTAACATATACTAAAGTTTGTATTACTGTGCTGGCAAATACATAATTTTAAAAGATAGTGAAGGTTCAACAGTTAAGACCAGTGCTTTTGCATACTAACCTATGAAATAATAAGCCACAATTCTTCACGGAAGATTTATTGCATTTGTAGACTTGACACGTGTTGACGTGTAGAATTAATAATTATAATTGCTGTCTTGATAAAGTGAAAGACTGAGCTTAACCTCACGCCGCGTAGCGCGCCAGTCGAATGCTTGCTTCGTCCTCCCGAGGCAAAACAAGACTGTGGCGGCTTGTAAAACTAAAACGCTTGTAAAATCTAAACTATTTGTCCAAATTTTAGGATTTAAATGAAGTCTTCGTCTTTATTAAATTCACTAAACACAGAATGCATTCAATTGGATTAGGATTGTTTTTTACCAGGAATGTACCATACATTTCTCTATTTTATTGAAGTCTTGTTATACGTCTATTTTCAATAAATTTTTCGATAATTTAGGTTAACCTATATAGACATGCTGTTGATTGACATGACTTTTTTGTAGAACTCTTTGACGCTAACAATATTGCCACGTATGGTTGTCACCTACCACTAACCGTTTAGTCAGCGTGAGCGAATATACGTCTCCGAAGTTTGATTTTCCCCCACTTGATTGTCTATAACTTGCTGCGAATGTTGTATTTTTGCCTTATCCATTCTCGCTTCGTATACGGAATTGAAATATGGAGTGGAGCAAATTCATCTGTCCTTGAGGGTCATGAAACCATTTAAAGTATCATTGCGCCAAAGAAAAAAAAACGAGAGCACTCAATGCCCCTTTTTCACAAGTTAAAAATACTACATTCGAAACATTTGTTTATTTTTAACGTTTTGAAAATATTTTTTATCAGAAGCCGTAGCGGTGTTCACATGCTCTACAATATAAGAGCATCTACTCAAAGGTTATTTTTAGAAGGCCAGAAGTCAATGATACTTTTTATGAAAAGTGTTTATATTTTACTTTTTTCGACCCAATGATCTTCAATTTATTGCCAAACAATTTAAAACACACAAGAAATTTAAACTTATTTCAATCTAAACTAAAAGAATGGCTTCTAAATCGAGACCAAGTACATTATTTAATGAACTTAACTCAGTAGAATATTTTATTTTTATTTTTTGTTACAGCGAATCATAAAATGTATGAAGAGTGCATATGAGGTGATGGTGAAGAGTCAGTTGACCACGTATTATGGGATTGTGCGTCATATGGGGCAGAGAAAACAGGATATTTAAATCGTTTGATGTTCCTTCGATTAGTAACTATGGACATTTAATAGATAGTGAAGAGAAATTCAACATCATCGAAGGGTTTGTTAACAGCATACGGATTATAAAGGAAGGATTAAAGATGGTTCTGTGATGACGAGATGTTGTTTGGAAACAATTTGAAGACATAAAGACAAAAAGAAAAGTGCCTCGGAATGTCTGACGATGAACACATGGTGTACATAACATGGAATACGCTACTGCGAGAATAGTTCTAAACAGATTTCAACGTGTGCTATTAATAGCGTTTTATATTGAATTAATTAATAATAAAATTAAATTAAATTAATAATAAAATTAAATTCAATTAATAATAAAATAAAATAATGTATAAATGTGGTAAATTTGTGGATTGTTTGCTTAAAGCGGTTGTACGTTGTTTAATAATATATATTTTAAATTTCTATATATGTAGACCATTATGAAAGATGAACTATGTGTATTTGTCGTAGGTAAAACTATGTAAAAAAGTGTTTTTCTTTCGTATTTATTAATATTTTAAGTGAACAAGTGATAAGGAATGTGCCCATCAGTGTCTGTGGTAACTTAACACGGAGACCTTTGCGCACAGCGGAGACCATCCCGGCAAGTCCTCCTGGGAATATGACTGTCTCATAATAAATAAACTTATGTGTTGAGCTGGCCATCATTACTTGACAAGATGTCCAGTACTTCCGAGTTTTTAATACATTTTATTTTATTGTTCTTAATCATGGAATAAAATTATTCTTATTCTATTTTCGTTATTGCCTATTAATTGTAATACATAAGGTAAAAAATATAAACGCAAACCTTGTCAGAGTACTAATCTATGAATTTAAATTTCTGATATTTGTAAATCTTAGTATTTCCATTTGTAGAGATCACATTCAAATGTGAAATACATCAACTTTGTTATTTCCTCAATATTAGTAATCCTGCTTATGTACAAGCGTAAGGTCGTCAGAGTTGCGATCATCTTTGTTGTTAATTAATTATGTTATGTAAAATGAACATATGTGTTTCCCATTCGAATAGATACAACTATAACCCTATGTTCATCCTATGTTGTTGATCTAACCGCCATCAACATGTTGAGCTGGTTTACTATTTTCCTGCCACGGAAGCTTTTTCTTTTTGGATTACACGTAATGACTTACGAAGAATGACTGAGCTGTTGGTAGGGAGAAATAACCCTGAACATCCTTTCAAAGATAAAATAGCTGGGAAACTGCGTTATTACTTCTCTCAAATGTTACCAAACCAAACTGTGAGAAACGAAACATACGTTAACATCCTATAGCAGTGTTCTTGGTTTCAGCAAAGAGAAGACTGAGAAATCCTAGAACTCTCTGCAAGGTTACAGAATTATGTTTTCTCTGATTTAATATTTTTCTCTAATTTTGTTTAGTTTTTTTCATTATTTTTACAAAGGGTACTGTTTTGGCAACTGTTTTCAAAACCGCCAAAGTGAAAGGTTCTTGAAAAAAAAATGTTTATACAAGTGTGTGATATACTTTTTCCTAAAAACAAAACGTAAATGGTGTTTAACATTGCGAAATACATGTTACACATTTAAATGAATCAACATATATTTTTTTACTCTTTCCTAATTCTTTTCGTTCAAAAACAAAATGGGGATCCGGATTTGGATTTACTTGTTCTATAGCAATCAATGTAAACTGGTTCCTTGGAATCTCCTTCATTTTTTCTTCTCAGTCGATTTTTCACGGAAGTAGTAACAAATGCAAATCAAAGCTCTTAAATTTTATATTTCAAACGTAAGTACAAATCTAATTTGTTGAAACCAAAACGAGATTCTCCCATTCGTATATGCCCGGGTATGCCAGCTTTCTCATTTCCGGTTACATTTACTCAACTTTGGCACGGTTGTGTACATAAATTCTGTAGCCCCATCCTGGCCCGGGTTTTTCTCCGTTTTTCCTTCGGGTAAAGGCGAATTTCTTATACAGCTTCTCTAGGCTTTGTCTAGGGGCGTGTTTTAATAATCTATAGTTCGATAATAACTTGTACATGTAATTTTTTTGCGTTAAATTACAAACATATTGACATTCTATTAGTATTATAACTCGCAGCTAACTTTTTATCTTATCTAGGAACTTTTGCTGAATTTTTTTGAATCCGCCTCTGCCTTAGGGCCCTTGATCGGAATTGATGGGATGGTCCCTTGCTTGCTTCCGGAGAGTAAATTAGTTTATTGTCCTTCACGTGGTCATACGCAGTTTGTACTGTTTTTTGACAATAAATTTATTATTATTATTATTTCATATTATATTGAAAATTATTACGAAGGAGAAGAAGGGGGTAGATTGTTTTTAGAAAGTTTCAATTTATATTTATTTTGTAATTTATATTTTGTAAAGAGAAATTTGTTGCACTGAAGATGGCCGCCATGCGGTCTTTTGCATCAATAGAAAATGACAGAATGACAAAATCTGTTACTACTCACAAAGAATCTCCCATTTTCTTGTGTAATCGGCTTACCGTTAGTTGCAGCACTTGTTTAATTTCAATTCGCGAAAAAGGTTCTTCATACAAAAGGGCTCCATGACGACAGACAGTATTAGCGGAAAGAAAAGAGATCAATTAAAATCAAGATGAGGATAGAAGATGGATAGAGCGAAGAACGCAGAGGATAAGAACTTGCAAATGCGCGCGTTTCGGGGCAAAGAGAGAGAGAGAGGGGCGGGAGAGGCATTAGCTTTGAGAGATCGAATGGAGACGACCCACGGCGTTTTGATCAAGGGTTTCATCACCGAAGAGGAGGACATCAGCGATATCCATAAAAGGACATTCACTACGTTTATTATACTTTTACTCATCAAGAAGCAAATTGAACTTCCGTAAACAGTGGTGTAACGCACTTAATGATAGTTTTACTTCAATGCAAATACATATACATTTAAGAAATCTGTTACAAACTGTTACGATCTCGTGGAGGACAATAAAGTATAATTTTTCTCTCCGGAAAAAAGGAAGGAAGCAAGGGACCACCCCATCAATTGCGAACCCAAGGGCAGAAGCCGAATGAAAGTTTCAGCACACACCTAAGATAAAAATTAAGAGTTATCCACGTGTCACAATATCAACAGAATACCAACAAATTATTCTATAATAAAACCAAAAAGTGATTTCACAATTACGTGTTATTTTCGAATTAAAGATAATACGGAAAAAATTGTTTATAAATCGTAACTATTATAATAACTTAATTCGAGAGTAATTATTACAATAGACCTCCACTGCCTCTAGACAAGAGCCTGTATATAAAATCCGACTCTACACAAAGGAAAACCGGAGAAAAACATGAACAGGGATACTTCAATCAGTTCCACGAAAAGACACCACAGTTAATTTGTCCTCCTGCCGAACGGGAGGTTGACCACTCCTTTTTTGAATTCTCTCTTTCGAAATAAATCATTGAAAATTTAAGTAATTGTCATTTATGCACATGACCAAACTACGTTTTCCTTCCTGTCTTATTATGGGCCTAAGTACCAACATTTTAGCATTAAAATATTTTAAATTTGAAACGTAATTCGGTAATGCAACTCTATACTATGAAATATTATATTACTAAAAGTATATATTTCTTTTTAGTGTTGATTATTTTTAAAAAGTGTTTCTTTTATTTTTTAAATTATTTTCTCTTAAATTACTATTCTTTTAAAAAAGTTCGAGTTATGGAATGCGACAACTCAGACTTTTTAAACGATTTTTCTATTGGCTCAATCTAGGTCAGTTCGAAGTTGGAATCAGAGAAAAAAAAATTCTCGTTCGTAGTTAAAAACTGTCCTTTGAAATTAAATTTATCATACTGATCCCTCTCCTACCTAACAAAAGCCAGAAATACGTCATTAGAAATGTGTATTAAATTAATATTAAAGGATAATTCGCGAGCTGTTCATTTTGAAAACATATTTTAACAAGATCAGGGTATATGTAATCCTATTCGGGTCTCTGTGTGAATGTTTTATGAAGCATTCATATGAAAACACATGCATAAAATAGTATAACGTACCATACAAACACACATAAAATACAGACACACAAATTCAATTATAATATATTGGAACAAGGGCAAACCTAAACACATTAATTAGAATATTTTTATACTACACGAATTTACAATTTATTTTAAGGTGCTAAGACTTGGTTGCATTTGTAATGTGACTCTAAAAAAGAAACTTTTATACCATTTTCTTAATGTTTATGTGAGACCCGTTGCAGGATAATAGTCTGGAGTAAACTTATTTCCTGGAAAACACCTTTTATTTAATTCGACAGACTTGCGTAGCAAAGTTAATTTTTTTTTGTAGTATCATCAAAACACAAAGTAATGTAGAATAAGTGTTTTTCTGACCGACGGAAAACACTCCTTTCTTGAAACCTATAATTTCGATAAACATCTAAGTTCCAAAAATTCTAACATTCTTTATTTTTCGTCATAATTTATCTTCGTGCCATATTTGGATTTTATCCAATCAGTTAAAAGTAAGTTTCTCAGTCCTTTGATTCCTTGTTCACTTATTTTGGGAAAGCGCACCCTCCATTGTTTTTGATCACGTGACAACAATTACATCAAGGAAACGACATAGACGAGATTTTTTTTATTTTTTTATTTTGTGGGGCTTTAGGGCTCGTCAACATCAAAGGTCATTAGAGCCCTGAAAACTTGTACAGGTAGGGAAAAAACGTTACGCACTAGGGAGAGCCAACATGACTCTCCCCGCGTGTGGGACTCGCCGAATGACTCAGCCATACCCACTAAAAACCCTCCTGAATTACAACTCAAAACTCAAATCCCATTATATCTCACGACTTTACTAAATAACATTTTTAAAAAAAGAAGAAGAAGAGGAAAGAGGAAAATGAACGATACCCTAGCCCTCGCAACCTAGTAGCGTCGGGATCGAAAAGAACAAGAGGTGACCAAGGAAGGTCAGAAAAGAGAAAGGAAGGAGCATGGCACAAGCAAGTGGAAGCAATGCCAGACTCAGCTCGGGGCCCCGTGTTTGCCAAACACGTACTTACTAGATGTTAGTCCCCTGGGGCGAGGTAGGAAAATGAAAGATACCCTAGCCCTAATGGCGTCGGGATCGAAAAGAACAAGAGGTGACCAAGGGAGATCAGGAAAGAGAAAGGAAGGAGCATGGCACAAGTAAGTGGAAGTAATGCCAGACTCAGCTCGGGGCCCCGTGTTCGCCAAACACGTACTTACTCGATGTAAGTCCCCTGGGGGGCATAGACGAGATATATTATGCAAGAGATATATTTTCCATTATGCACTAAAATGTAGGAACACTGCTCAAAAACTATAAAAGTGTAACTAATCCAGGGGAAAATTAATTCATGTATCTACCAGAACGTCTCACTTGTAATATTGTTCCTTATAATAATTTAGTAAAATTGATTCATTGAAATTTTATTACAGTATGTTATACAATTATTTTGAATCTTTATTGTTTTATAAAGAAAATTCTTCTTATGTTTGTATACAGAAATTTTTATTTATTCATAGTACATAAAATTTAAAATATATTAGTTTACTTCTGACCATTCCCTTGTAAGATGAGAACAAATCTGCTCTAATCTAACTGAAATCAAAAACTTTAAAAAATTGTTTTTTTTAAGAACTTCTCTTTGCGTGTACTACTTAAATTAATTCTATTAAATGTTCTTATCTTATAATCATCAATTATCGTTATTTTAGAACTTTTCGCTTACCCAGTTTTTCAAGTATTTCTTTAAAGTACTTTATTCATATTAGAAACTTTATACACATTAAGTAATAAGTTGAATACTTTCATTGTCGTAATGTAACTATTCTTATCAATCACAGCTCTACTTATTTTCTACAAGTAAACTTTATTTTCAAAAAAGCAGTTACAAACTTCATGTGACCACATGAAGGGTAATAAACTAAATTATTAACTCTCCGGAAGCAAATAAGGGACCATCCCTTCAATTCCGATCAAAGGTCCTAAGTCACAGGCCGACGTAACATTTCAAAACACTCCTAACAATAAAAATAGGTCGGTATGTGTTATAATACTAACATAACATTTTAGGTAATTTTTGGCTCTTTAGTACACATTTGCAGAAAAAAAATGAAAAAAAATTAGTATTTTCGTTTCTATCTATCTTCGTTTCAAACAAGAGATACATTTGATGATATAATTAAAACGAGTACAAGAAACGTAATTTATTTATCGTCTTCTTTTGTATTCTCTGTGCGAATTAAAATTATCATTCAATTATGGAAAGAAATGTGTGTTACATTCCCAGTATCTTAACTAACTAAACGTGCTCACTAAAGATTACTAATTAATCCACTTCTGTAATCTGCGTATTTAATTCCCGAGTGTAGAGTTTTGAATTATATATCGTGTGAAATGGTATAAAAGAAGTGTTGCTCTTTTAATTAGAGATAAAATGAACAATGTCTGTAAATCATAAAAAAACGCAGAATCGGGCTGAAAAAATTGTCAGGATTTTAATTTTTATATTTGTTCGAAGTTTGTGGTATTTATTCCTCTCAAATATTGAAACAAAAAATTATTACATTACGCCAAAATGTTTGCAATATTAAAAATTGCGTGGGAACAAATAACATCATAAACAATTTAAGTGATTTTTACGCAGAAACAACTGAAAATAATGCAAGTTTTGAGAGAGATAGAAATATGTCATATACTTTAATTTTGTTTCTATTTGTAATATCTGTCATTTGTAATACAGTTGCATCAATCCAGATGTAACACAGCAATCATAGCAAGTTGATGGAGAACTACATTTTGAATGAGAGTTTGATTAGCATGTAGCCCATTTTGAATACACGGTTGGGTACATTAATTGTGTAGCCCCATCGTGGCCAGGATTTTTCTCCGGTTTTCCTTCTGGTAGTGGCGAATTTTTTATGCAGTCGCTAGGTTTTTGTCTAGATATAATTATTAGCGAATTTAGTGTTATTTGATGGTTACGATTTATCAACAATACTTTACGAATGATGATGATACGTACTTGTGAAATGACTTTCCTATGTTTAATTAAATACAAAATTTGTTAGTATTTGTTAATACTATAATACGTTTCGAACTATTTTTTTTTATCGTTAGGAGTATGTTGAAATGTTAAATCCGCCTCTGCCTTAGGGCCCTTGATCGGAACCTCTGCCTTAGGTCCCTTGCTCGATTCCTGAGAGTAAATTAGTTTATTGTCCTCCACGTGGTCATACGCAGTTTGCAACTGCTTTTGACTTCCCTAGCAGCAAGAAAGGATCGGCGCGAAGGCGTCATCCCTAGGCCGAATGTGGTCCACAAATGACCGCACTACATATGACCTCTATTGTAACTCTGCCAGAATTCAGGGTGAATAAGTCGGCATATTAGATATTCTCATATATGAGAGTTTATTCACTACAAGAAAAATGAAACAAAAGATATTTAGGAAGTTTTTTGTGCTACACAGTTGTGATGAAGTCTTTTGGATATTACAGAGAAAGAAAACAAAATATTTAATTTCTACAAAAACCAAAAGCCTAATTCTGTACTCGTTTATTTCCGTAATTAATCATCTTATTGAAATAACAAGTAAATTCAGATCGCACAACTCTTATTCACAAGAAGAAAAGCTGGAGACCAGAGATCAACAAGTAGGCGGCAACTCCTGGCATCGGGATGTTAAGGTTGTGAAATGCTTTTCAAGAACAATAGCAATATAAATCGTTTGCGATTTATTTTTCATCCTATGGTTTCAACCATCTAGGATGCTAATAGAGATCATGTCAGGACATGAGAAGTTCGGAGGCTACACGAATAAATAAACTTTATTGTCAAAAAAGTAGTTACAAACTGCGTTTGACCACGTGGACGACAATAAACTAATTTTACTCTCCGGAAGCGAGCAAGGGACCATCCCATCAATTCCCACAAAAGAAATAGGAAGGGCTGAAGATGATGGTCGCCAATGTGACACACGGACGGAAACACCAGATCATGTAAATATAAATAAATAAATTTATTGTCAAAAAACAGTACAAACTGCGTATGACCACGTGGAGGGAAAAAAAACTAATTTACTCTCCGGAAGCAAGCAAGGGACCATCCCATCAATTCCGATCAAGGGCCCTAAGGCAGAGGCGGATTCAAAAAATTCAGCAAAAATTCCTAGATAAGATAAAAAGTTAGCTGCGAGTTATAATACTAATAGAATGTCAATATGTTTGTAATTTTAAGCAAAAAATTACATGTAAGTTATTATCGAACTATAGATTATTCTGAGTATAGTGCTTAAAAATTGAAATAACACTAAATTCACGATTTATTGTTACAATAGACCCGCCCCTAGACAAAGCTTAGAGAACCTGTATGATAAATCCGCCTCTACCCGAAGGAAAACCGGAGAAAAACCCGGGCCAGGATGGGGATGCTATTGAGGGGTTGTGGAAGATACGCTGAAGAAAGAGGATGGTTTACAAGAGAATACAGTACAATCGATATGTTGAATATAAGGAATATGAGGAAAGTTATGGAAAGTGAAAGGAAAAATAATGTACTTCACGAATATGCAGATAAAACAGGAATGGTACGCGATGCGCAGAAACAAATGACTACGTAGCGCAAAGGGTCTCGTAATGTAACTTCGAAGACGACGAGGTCTGATGATCATATGTAAATAAACAAATAAATTCCATCACCCCCAAAATATTTCTGTTGCGATATGAAGTACTTCGAAACTTAAATTTTGGAATATAATATTTTGTTTTCAATGTCTGACTCTGATGTCATTTTTCATTGATAAATCGACAAACATTTCAATGTTTAATTGATAATTTTTTTCAGAAGATATGATATCCATGATAACTAATTGAAGACTGTAATTTTATTTGAGTTCAAATCAGATGTAAAGTTGATTTATTAGTAAAATTTAAAAAAACTAGTGGTTCAAAACCATTGCATATAGTTTCCCATGTACGTTTTTCCATATGAAGCATAGACTGACAAACATAACGTAAAAGTGTTATGTATAAATATAATTTCGTTGTATACAGAAATTGATGTATTTTCGTATCTACAATGCGTTTGCTGTCCTCCTATGTATTTTTATCATTATCATATCTTTCATTTCAGTTTACGAAAAGTGTATTCTACGTCTGCTTGGTTTTTTACACTGCTAAATATTATTCATGCTTCTTGAAACAGTAACCTAATGTGTAAGTGTAGCAGACAGATATTTTTTTACTGCGTCTTAATGAATCTTTCAAGCGAAATACCGCAAATCCGGATGTAATGCATACTAATTGTACTTTACGTACAGAAAATTTAAGGAAAATCGTTTGAGTCGTTTTTGAGAAATAAAAGGAGTACTTTGACATTCATGTGAAGTACCTTTTGTGTTAAAGTAAAAAGAAATAGAGCACGTGTATCTACAACAAGTAAATTCTACCGTAAATACGAAATATGAATTAAATATATTCATCCGTTTACTTAGAATCGCTGCGTACAGACGGACAGACGGACGGACGTTATGTCAAAAACAACTTTTTCTGAATCAGTGATTACCAAAACGGATATTTCCGTCGAAATCTCGCTTTTCAAATTTTTTCACGAATACAAAACTTTCAATATACTACGTATATGAGAAAGTAAACAAAAGTAGCCAATTGTACAGACAACTCGGCACAATTTAATCTCCGCGGACACAAGATAACCTTGGTAGTTTCGGTTCGTAAGCTGCAGAGCGACACTTGTACAATACCTGGAGCTTACCTCTAGCATCATTTCACGTCAGCAAACACACTTTACCCAAAGACCCCCTTACCCCTCCCACCCCTCCACCACTTCGTCTACAACAAACACACTGCGGGGCAGAACAGCCTATCTGCACTTTCCGCAACTTCCCTCTGTAGTACTCGTCGAGCTCTCGCTCTGAGCTGGATAATACGATTCTCCGTCAGATTTGGAAACGCGCCGTCTCCCATAACAGCGTAGAAGTTTTCGGAGTTGCGCATCAATTACTCGCGATTCATGACACGTCATCAACCAGAGAATACACGCGCCAGGAAACAAAGACGAGGCGTAATGCGAGAAGACTTCGTTTTCTTGTGCAATCTGACAAGATTGTTTATGAAGTTAGTCGTCACTGTGTTCCGTAGTATACGTATTTAATAATCGAGGCGAATTTAATAGATTCGTGTTATACAATTAGGGACCTGAACTCACTCCCGGGATTATTTAGATCCAATTTATGTTTATTAATTGATACGTTTAAAGAAACATAATGAGTATCTTCCACAATTTTTTAATCTTATCTAGGAGTTTGCTGAAATTTTTCACTCCGTCCCTGCCTTAGGACCCTTCATCGGAATTGATGGGATGGTCCCTCGCTTGCTTCCGGAGAGTAAACCAGTTTATTATCCTCCACGTAGTCATTCGCTTTTGGATAATAAGTAACTGCTTTGTAACTGCTTTTTGATAATAAATTTATTTAATATGTTTTATTATAAAACAAACATATTTCGGGGAGTTTTCCCCGTCATCAGTGTTCTTTAACAATAAACAAAATAAATACACAACACATCTAAAAAACACATTATACATTTAAATATGAATATACCTAAACATAGAAGGATGTAATTCCTGCATAATACTATGTAATGTACTTTTACCCAAGCTACAAGAGATCAACATAAATAATTAATAAACAACATAAAGGTCTGGGTGGAAATGGTGCACAGCTGCGGAAGACGAACGGGTGGTATAGTGGTTAACACCCCTGCGATCAATGCAAGAGTCCCGGGTTCGATTCCCGGCTCGTCGCCTTTTTCACCTGACCGAAAGTTATCACATATCTTCTCGACGAGTAGGGTACACAGAAAAAATATGTACATAAATAATTCGGTCTCAATTAAATATAAATTGAGATGTCTCGATTCAATCAGAATATTAATTATTTTGTAGTATTTGTAAATGGGAAATGTAGCTCAGTGCTATTGAAGCTTATCTACATGGAGCGATAGGAGTTAGGAGTTGGGTGGTAGGCCATTGTTAGTAGGTGGGCCGCTTGGTTGAGTTTACCACCAACTTGGCCTACATGGAGGGATTTGTAGGAGTTAAGAGTTATTGACACTAGGAGGAGCTGGATAGAGGAAGGAAGGTTTGCTCTTGAGTAGTCACAGCTATATGAACTGGGACATTCATGTACAAAGCTACATTCCGTACTTTTCTGACCCCATTGGGAAAATGTTAACAACNCTACATTCCGTACTTTTCTGACCCCATTGGGAAAATGTTAACAACAAAATTAATTTAAAATATTGTAATATGAAATTTTTGGTATAATTGAGTATAGTATTTTATTTTTGCCCTGAATCGAAACGTAAGCATGAACGAAATATGTGTTAAGTAATTTGTAAAATAAATTACGGCAGTAGAGATTAGGCAAGAGAATCACTTTTTTTTTGTCTGAGTTGTAAAACTGGAATCATTTGATAAAGCACTACTAATGTGTAAGGATTGTCTGTCGCATGTACTGAATAGCGATCAATTTGTTATGTACTTCACGGACATCATTTTTCGACATATCAAGGTTATCAACAAATTTTAAGTTTGTGTATGGTTCTCAAACAGTTATTCCCTTATTGTAAATGGGATTACACACAACGAATTGTAACAAGATAATGATATAATCCATACTTATATAAAAATGCGGAAGTGTTTGTATCTGTTTGCTACCTGATCAGTCTAAACCACTGGACCAATCGTGATAAAATTTGGCAAGGTGATAGTTTAGATGTTCAGGATAAACATAGGCTAGCCTTTTCTCTAAAATGGACGATAAGAGAGAGAGAAATAGTTGAGTATAAAAGTCAATAAAATCGGGAATGAAAGAGAGTTGTATTTGCTTACACTGCCTAAACCGTTAGAAGACTATGAAGGGCAATATTGTTCGCCTGAAAGAGTTCTACAAAAAAGTTTGCGACCCTATATGTCTATCTACAAAAAGTAATCTAAATTATAACCACAGTAAAAATACAAATGTTAAAATACTTCAGTTTAAGGTAGAATTTAAAAGGAGAAAATCAATCATCATAAAATTTAATGGGTTGGTTGTTTTGTGTGTTTAACAAAGATAAGAAACGCATTTACATTATAAAATTTCAACGAATTCTTCAGGTTTTACAGAATTTTAATGAAATGGTGCATGCTTATTACGAAACTGGCGTGATATTTCATAGTATTACAAAGAAATACATATACGACCTGGCCTCTTACAAACAAAGCGTGTTTACCCTTTAATACATCTGAATTCATTAAGTCGCTAAAATGCATTTCAACGACCATATACGTCCTTGCGTGTCCCATTTAAACTTCATTATGTTATAAGCTTCTGATGAAATAAAAATAAAACTTTTTATTTTTAATTATTGGTACTTCCTCTTTATTTTGGAGAATGATGATCTCCAAATAGAGCGATAACTTCTCTATTTTTATATATGGAATAAGTGATTGACTGTTGGCGTAATTGTGTTTATTTTCTGTTTATTTCTGTGTAATTTATCTCTATTTTTATATATTAATTTTCATTTTAGAATACTGAAGATGACCGCTATGCGGTCGAAAGTCGACACTATCAACAAACATATGTTTGGCGAGACAACACAACTCTATTTAATTCTCTATTTTTGCAAATCTCGTAATGCATTTTAGAGAATTTATTGAATTTTTTTCATATTTCAGGTTGAATTAAAAAGACGTAATTTCGTAAATTTTAACGTAATGATATGGTAAAAATATATATGTGTTAATTTTAAGTGAGCAAAGGATAAACTTCGCTCATTCTTCACTCGGGGTAAAATTTCCTGGAGCTTAATGATGGAATTGTTATGACATCAATCGAGATTAAAATCCATTCGGGTGCACGAACAACGTCCGGCAGAGAAGTTAGCTGAGTGAGGGAAGACGTATTGTATTTCTCATCACAATGGCACGGAAAGAACTTATCTCCTAAATCTCATCAATAATTCATTGATTGCGTTTCTGACATCTACTGGAGAGAGTTAATAGATTTCTGAATCAGATAGCGAGGGAACTTAAGATAAAACATGGTTGTTTTTGTCTCGAATTGAAGGAAAGGGGGAATTTACTCGTGTGTTTAGTCTTTGGATTCTTATAGTGAGGAACACTTTCAAAAGTATGTTTCTATAATTGTGATACTCTGACAAATCAATTTCTGAAGCATTAAAGGTAACTTTCAGATCAAAATATGTTTTTTAAATTATATTATGAGGTTTACGAAACAAAAAAAAATTATACAAAAAAATCAATTTGATTTACATAACAGGATTTGGACGTTCCTTAAAATTTGAGACCATTTTATAAACAGGGGAGTTGTGCCTAATTTGGTAGAATGGGAGATCCGTGATGTTCGAGCAGTTAGTGTGAAGCAGAAAAATTTGAAATGACGACAATTACGACGTTAAAAATTTTTTAAAAACCAAATCACTCTACACTCATCAGATCTACTTCAACTTTCTTCACTAGTATACTACACTTACATTTTCTCTTACGCGTCGATACAGAGTAGACAACTAATACAGGCATTTTAGTTCTAGGTTCTATTCACAAAAGTGAAATTTCCAATGTTGGTATTTTGTTTCTTTGTTCTGAATTTTAATACATAATCATTCCTTTAAAACTACTTTATTAATGTATCACAATATTTCTGTTATTTACTTCTATATGAGTTATTTACTTATAGAAGAAAGTCATGTACACCTCCTCGTACACTCGTCCCTTCGACTTGATGATGACTCCGAACTTTCTAAATTTTCTAAATTGAAACCACAATTAAGAAATTTCAGTTCCTTTGTTCCTGCACTAATTCTAGGTTCATTTATGCTTTCTGACATGAATCTGAACGAACCGTTGCGCCTTCTGTTAATGTAGTGGTTGAAAAAGTGAACTAGGTTACGAGTTATCCGTGAAAAAAAAAAGAGCAATACAATTAGTCTCATATAATATAACTATTTTCTATTCCGACAATATTTTCATTTTATGTAATATTATATGACGTTAAAAACTACACACTTGCGCAGTTGGTGTAGCGCATGAGCGCGTTAAGTTGAAGGGCCCGAGTTCCAATTTCGGTCCCGTCTCCCATTTTCATTCAACATAACATAATCAGCGGTGTGGTTAACTGCAATTTAAGAGATTTTTGTATAATTGGAAATATTAGTTGGCTATGATACAATACGTGAATGTTGAGGTCAATAACATGGAATATACACAATAACCATGTTTAACTAATTACTAGTCTTCAATTGATAGAAGAAAAAAAAAGGAATTACGTACTGCAAGACAATAATGAACTAATATCAACCACAGACAGATATAATGATTTCTATGACTATGTTTTATAACGATTATGTTTTATAAGAGATATCTACAGTTGCACGACATAAAAACAGGTGTTATGTATAGTGCTATGAACATGTAGTTCCAGAAAGAGGAGCAGGATGAAGAGAACAGGGATAATTAAAAAGAAGAGGAAATATATCCACATCGTGAATAAGTTGAAGATGTGGATAACATTAAACGTCTTTTTTTTAAGATGTGGATAACATTAAACGTCTTTTTTTAAAGATGTGGATAACATTAAACGTCTTTTTTTTTAAGATGTGGATAACATTAAACGTCTTTTTTTTAATGGACCGATGACACGGTGAAATAAAAATAATTATTTGTTAATTGATAGAAAGATCTCCGGTTTGCAAAACGTGGCAACTTCGCTGTTCAGCGGCGTATTCCCTGGAGCGCCACCCATTTGAAGGCGAGGCGAGCGTGTGGCCTAATCCACATACGCACGCGTCCACATAAATGGGAGAGCGTTCAGCAGGGAGAGATGGAGGGGGAGGACGTAATACGATGTATGCTTCACGCTCTCCGCTCGCTGTTACCACCGCCACCGCCAGGGACCTCTACTGCATACATCGATCTCATGTACGTATCGACGGCCTCTGCCCACTTTTCCGTCCCTCATTGGCCCTCCACTGATTCAAATCCCCCACCATAGATGTTGTTAGATTCCGTAGATTGACGAATATTTTTTGAAATCTTCTGTAGTACTCGCGGTGAAAGAACGTAACGAGATTTAACAAATGGGGCAAAAGCGCGGTGTTGTCATATGTTTTCTAGTACTCTATTCACGATCAAAGTTGTTAGATGAACTTATTACTCTCTTTTAATTGAAATTTGAAAGTGTAGTAAATATTAAGAATATAATTTCAAAACATATAGCTGCATATTGGTCTTATAAATATCGTAAAACTGTTATGTAAATGTAATTTCGTTGTAGACTGAAATTGACGTATTTTCGAATCTGCAGTGCATTTGCTGTCTTTCCATATATTTTATCATTATCATGTCTTTCATTTCAGTTTACGTAAAGTGTATTTTACGTCTGCTTGGTCCATTTACACTGCTAAATATTATTCATGCTTCTTGAAACAGTGAACTAATGTATAAGTGTAGTAGATACAAATTATTTTTCTGCGTCTAAACCAAAATTTCAAGCGAAATACCATTAATGTGGATGTAATACATGTTAATTGTACTTTACGTACAGAAAATTTAACCAAAATCGTCGTAGCCGTTTTTGAGAAACATTCGAAAGAGTACTTTGCCCTTCATGTGAAGTACCCTTTGTAAAAGTAGTAAAGAAATTGATTCTTTTAAGTTTTTTATCATAAGGGAATTTGATCAATCTGATGTGTTATTTTGAATATGCTTATAGTATTACTAAGCATACATATTAAACTAGCATAACTGTCCTACAGTGGGAACAAATATATATCTGTCTACAGGACTGGACCTTTTTAGCTCGCTTTGTCCGGCGCATACCAGGGTTCTTAAGTAATAATCTGAATTAATTTCCATACTTTCGTGTTATGAAATTAAATACCACTAAGATGTTCGTTCTTAAGGTTTATTTAAAATTCCAGACAGAAACAAAATACACCTGAACAGAGTGCTTAACAAACAAAATGAATTCTTCGGATTTCACTTCACTTTTGGGTTATATACTTGAAAACAATGTTCTTCACAGCTCTTTTATAAAAGTTTGCTCCTACGATTGGATCTCTTAGATTGTCCGTGTCGTTCAGTGAATTCTCCTCCTCAAATAACACATTTGAACTCCGGTGGGCACATTAGTAAGCTTCATTTTCAATAGTCAAGCGAGTGAAGATTCACATATATCAATCACTAGCCAATTTTAATTGTTTTTGGTCTGGTAACTCATCAATATAAACCGTACTTTGCTTCTTTCGTTGCAATAATCCTT
>NNCF01126724.1:515846-534501 GCA_002313205.1 Laupala kohalensis | reverse complement strand
CTGTTTATTTATGCTGATTTAATTCTACCTTAAGATACCGACGTGAAACGAGTTGAGCCAAATAATTCCTTCCGTAAGGAACGTCTTAGCAGCTACAGCGTACCGCGTTGATTGTACATTGCTGTATCCTGAATTAACAGTGTACATATCGATACGTGTATCATAACTAAGCCATACAATGCGTATTATAATGGTACAATCAAAAGCGCACCCGCTGCTCTGACTGCTACCTATCTTAAGCCATAGAATACAACATCCCATGAGAAGAGAACGGTTTGCTTGAGTACAATACACTGCGCAATATTGTTCACACTTACACGCGTGTAACAAGGCATGGCAAATCTCATTGAGAACGATTACGATCAAGTTGGCATCCATGATCAAACGTTCGAGACTGGCGATATTGTAGAGGTAATAATAATAATAATAATAAATTTATTGTCAAAAAACGGTAGAAACTGCGTATGACCACGTGGAGGACAATAAAGTAATTTACTCTCGGGAAACAAGCAAGGGACCATCCCATCAATTCCGATCAAGGGCCCTAAGGCAGAGGCGGATTCAAAAAATTTCAGCATAAATTCCTAGATAAGATAAAAAGTTAGCTGCGAGTTATAATACTATTAGAATGTCAATATGTTTGTAATTTTACCCAAAAAATTACATGTACAAGTTATAAAAGGTATAAAAGCGGTGACCGTAATCAAGGAGGGGTGAAGGGGTGGGAGGGACTAATATAGGGGAGCATTTTTGTTTGAAAATTATAGTTTTACAACACAAATTTCATAAATATTAAATTTAAATAAAATGCATCAAACAAATAATTAACAATTTGGTATTATTAATAACAATAATTATTATTTATTTAAGTTATTAACGTGGTATTATTAATTTTATTAATTTGGTATTGTTAATTGTATAAATCTTGTATTATTCGTAACAATAAGAATTATCTTATTTAAAACAATTAGAACACATAGGATTTATTAATCTGTTAACACATTTACAAAGTATGCCAATTATCAAATTCAGTTTTATCTGTTGAGTTTAAATCCGATCGGTGGGGGGCTATAGCCCCCTTAGCAATATGTATATTATTTATTAGAGGTTTATATTCCAAAAAATATAAAAAATTAAAATTTGATAAATCGTTGGCGTATCTCCTCTATTTGTCTACGTAATTTTGTTTTGGTTTAGGTATATGTACAGTTCAATACTACAATGATCTTTCAACAAAACTTTTACATCGGCTTTATTCTCCATAAAAAAACGAAAAGTTATTTTATCTCCCGAGCTCCCTTGCTGTAAACAGAAAAACTTCATGCGAATTCTGAACAGTGACATGGTTGTTTTAGTAACAACCATGTTGAGTTTATCAGCATACTTAACCATCTTCCCTACCATTCCGCTCGTCACTGTTGCCAGATGTAAGATTATTTTGCCATGTGTTCGATGTACGATTTGACTTTGTGCGTTACTGTCACAAAAGGACACATCGCTAAAAAAAAAGATTTTTTGTAAACATAAGGGAAATTTTTTTTTAACTCACATCTTCCGATTAAGTGTTCATCGTCTATGAGCAAGTGAAAATTGCGACTGACCGGAACTCGAACCCGGAACCTCCTGCTTTGTCTGCAGGTGAGCTACCAGCTGCACAACCTACCTCGACTCCTACAAGTACCTGTCCCTGCCTGTCACTGCGTCACATTGATGATGGGGTTTTCTAACGTTTCAGGCAAATTTTCACGCCAACTGTAAAAATGTGTTTACTTTTTAATTTTATTTTTATTGCCTTCTTATGTTATTTTTTATTATTATTTAATACTAGCCCGGCGTTGCCCGGTATTCCTAATTTTAAAACACATGTCAACAGGTCTGGGCTTTTTAGCTATTTTTGCGAGGTGTCACATATATTATTAATTTATCTCTTAAATTAATTTACATATTTCTCAACCTTCGAGAAAACATACAAAAATACACACAGTTTTCAGTATTGTATGATTGTATGTACGTAAATATGAATTATTTTACAATCCAGACAGAAGGAATGAAAATACCATCTATACAGAAAGCTTAAAAAACGAAGCGCATGGTTATACTCTGCGAATTCTTTGGTTTTCGTTCCACTTTTAGGTTATGTATTTGAAAACGATAGATTTCAATTCCTTTACATCATTTTGCTTCTACGATTAGGCGTTTCACGTACATAATTCGTTCAGTGGATTCAATGTCCTTCCGCTTTACGTAACGCAACTGAAATGTGACGGACATATTAGTGAGCTTCATACGCAACACTCGCGCGAGTAAAGATTCACATCTACCTGTTTTAATTGTTTTTGTGTTCTTGTAATTCATCAATATTAACTATACTTCACATTTTAGTTGTAAAAATCCTTAAGAACAGTGTCTTGAAATTTCAAATGATTAATTTATCCATGATATTTTTCGATTTCCGAACCGCAGGTATTCCAAATAATTCACTTTTATTACCATCATTATGAATTTATCTTAATGAGATTTTCCAGGACTAAAACCAAAAAGGGTTGTAATGACTTCAATGTTGGTGAGCACCAAAGCCCCAATTTAAAAAAATAAAAATAAAATCAAAAAAAGGTAGCTAATAAAAAATTGGCACAAAGATTTGGATGAACACAAAGAACAACAACATGGTTTTAACAATTTTCGTCCCACCCCCATCCACCACACACCATCAACTCCTTTCCTTTTCATCGATGAAGCGCCTGTATTGATGACAGCTCATTCCCTCCTTCCCGTCTCAGATTTACTCGTCACGAAGATATCACAGGACGCGTGTCTGCCTCCCAACCCTTCTGTTCGCAGAGTACGTCGTTCCGGTCTGCCATATCTCGCCGTATATTGCAGTTACCCCATGCAACACTGCCCTCGCCGCCGTATTGGTCCATAATTCCCACTTAGTCCCATCAACCTCGACACTGCCCTCGGCAGACAATTTCTAACTCCTGACCAAACATAACATCTGCCCTTCGCCGCTCCATCTCTCAACCAACACATTTTGGAAACAGAACTGTGTGGTTTCTCAGATGATCAAACACAGTTGGCAGCTAGCACTATTAGGATCCAACATTCGGACTGTAAAAATGTAGGGTATAAGTAATGAAAAATAAGACGAAACAAATATGATCGGACGTGTGAATCAAGACTAAGTATTTTCTAAGAGTTTGAATGCAAATAATTGTGTCTTTGTCGAAAAAACTCAATTTTAAGCTACAGAACCGAGTTATTTGACCCGACCGGGGGACTCGATAAAATGCTCGAATCTGGAAGATTTTTTTGAATTATGCTACACTTATGTCATAAGTATAGTCGATTTGATTGAAACTGCGGGTGTTCTGAATTATAACTGTTGTCTCTCTTTTGGATGAGTTTATAAATACTTTCATCAGTATTGTGATGTTGATAAAAGTTACAAGTACTGTATTTTAAGAGTACTTTATGGCGTGTATTGCGTTATTTCCAAAATAAATTCTAATATCCTGATATGAAATGTACTGAATTTTCACTGAAAACAAAACTTCCTTAGCAAGAGAAGAAAATATTTCAGATTCGGTGGGATCTATGTAACCCCGTGAAATGATCCAAGTAAACATTATTCATAGTTTTCTGAAAGTTAAGTGTTGGTCAAAGGTGGTATTTTTATTATATCTGGTTGTTTGAATAAAATATAGGGATGCTGCATTATGTGTTTTGTTTTATTTTTCAGAAACAAACGAATTTTAAGGATACAAAATCATGTGTCAAAACCTCATTATCTTATGATGGGAATTTCTATGACGTCTAAAATTATTTCAGTTTTTCAGTATATTATATACTGAAATAAAATTTATATCAGTATATAATAAATTTCGCGGGCTCTTGACCTCTTGTTAATTTAACCATAATTTCTTGTGCTTTCATATATATAACGTTCGAAAATAATTTTAATTTTTTAATTAGTGATCTAATACCAAGAAATTGCAGTTATATTAAATTTATTTGAATTCGAATAATTAAGAGAAAGTTAAAAACTTAAAAGGAGCACACTGTGGTTCTCTTAATTTGATAAAATATTAATACTAACATCGTGTTTTGTTTTTTTCGAATTTCATTCTTTTATCATTGTTATGTATTTTTATGTCTCTTATCCACCACGTTTTCCGGTTTTCATCTGCATACAATATTTTCAAATTTTTCCTTAGCCAAAAATGTTTTTAAAGACGTATTTGTAGACCGTGTACGCAAAACAAACATTGTGTATTGTATGTATTATTAGTATTGTCATCAAATTCTATTTCAATTCCATTGAATGATAAGAACCCAAAATGTCTTTCGATTATGTCTTGCTTGTCAACAATTCTTCTTATAATCATGCAGATATGAGTCTAATTAACCTTCTTAATACCTCAATGATTTAAAATTTATCTTTCAATACATTTAACAAAAATTGGTTTTTACTTTCTCATATACGTAGAATATTGAAAGTTTTGTATTCGTGAACAAATTCGAAAGGGAGATTTCGACGGAAATATTCGTTTTGGTTATTCCTGATTCAGAAAAAGTGTTTTTTTGGCATATCGTCCGTCCGTCTCTCCTTNATTTCGTATTTACGGTAAAATTTACTTGTTGTCGATTCACGTGCTCTGATTTTTTAAACTTGAAAACAAAATGTACTTAACAGGAAGGTCAAAATACTCTTTCGAATATTTCTTAAAAACGGCTCCAAAGATTTTCCTTCAATTTTCTATACGTAAGGTACAATTAGTAAGCATTACATCCGCATTATCGGTATTTCGCTTGAAAGTTTGGTATAGAGGCCATAAAATAATTTTTGTCTGCTAATCATACTCATTGGTTTACTGTTTCAAGAAGCTTGAATAATATTTAGCTGTGTAAATGAACCACGCAGACGTAGAATACACTTTTCGTAAACTGACATGAAAGATATGATAATGATAAAAAACGCATTGTAGATATGAAAATACATCAATTTCTGGCCACTACGAAATTACATTTACATAACACTTTTACGATATTTTTGTCGCTCTCTTATGCTGCAGGTGGAGAAATGTATGTGGAAAGGATATGCAATGGTTTTGCACCGCAGCANACAACGAAATTACATTTACATAACACTTTTACGATATTTTTGTCACTCTCTTATGCTGCAGGTGGAGAAATGTATGTGGAAAGGATATGCAATGGTTTTGCACCGCAGCAGTGAAAGATCCATTTTCCTTTGTATTGTAGCTCGATCCCACGAAACACGTTCTCAAATTTCTTTGACCCTTCTGTGCAAACAAACACTTCACAATTACCTCGTAAAACGAGCACTCGGAGAATTAGCTAGTTATTCTGAGGTAATGTGAGGTATTATGATCTGACAATAGGCGCTCCCTCGGTTTAACGACGTGAATCATGAAACATAACTCCCCCTCTCTCTATTTTCTTCTCTTTTCGAACTATCCACTTCCCGTTTCCTCTCAATTTCTTACCCTTCCCGTTTTGTACCCCACTTCTCAATTGTTTCGTGTTTTATTTTTTTCATCTTACTTGTGGTTACCTGCCCGGCATACCGACCTTCTGGCCATTACCAAGGTTTTACCTCTCTTTTTCTTTCATCTCATGTACTTATCTCTCAACCCATTTTCACTTATATTTCTCCATTCTTCACTGCAACATCATGGTTATATATCTATCTTTTCCCTCTGTGTTTTTATCTATTTTCCTTGTTTTACTCCTTATTTTTCTATTGCTTATTACTTTTCCCTTCCTTCCTTTTTCTTTATAATTGTCTGCTCTGTTTTTGTCACTTTTCTTTGCGCCTGTTCCATCATTTACATTACACCTCACAACCCCGACGAACTGGGAAACTTACAACTATCTAGCTGTATAATTTCCTAATATCCATAACTACATTGACATAATCTTCAATCTTCTTGTACATATCCTTTTCTGCAATATAATCCACCCAATTCTTATCACCACATATATCTTGTCTCTTTAATTCTATCACTCTTATCCCCCTTTCTTCTCCTACTCTGTTGCAGTTATGTTAGAACACGATCCACAGTCTCTTCCCTTACTTTGTGTCTCACACGCCCCGTCAACCGAAAGCAAAGGTCGAGTGTTTGCGCCGCTCTATAATCAGCACTTACGCCATTACGAACTGCTCCGCACGGAAATGCTAACTCCTAATTACAAAGCTAACACAGAAACCGAGACCGCGTGGAGCGAAGTGCAGCGCATCGGTGCGTTTCTATCTGTCGGCACTCGCTCGTCGCCTGCGCAGTGGGTCCAAACACAACATTTCTGGAGGAACAACGATGTACTATACCTGGACAGCGGCGTACGCGCAAAAAAAATCTTGGAGAAGGGCTATAAATTCTGAATAATTTAAAAAAGGGGTTAATTAAATAAATAGTTATAAACTTACAACCTTTCATGGATGAATGAATTTTTATATTTCGTGTGAAGAGCTCACTACGTTTCGACTTGGATTTACGCCGTCGTCAGGTGACCAAGTAATATCAAATTATAACAATAAACATAACAACAGGAAAATTTAACATGATATAAACAGAAATAAAAACACAAAACATGTTTACAAGAAAGCAGAAACGCACACATGTTATAATATCGTATTGTATAAATAAGATAGTTTTCCAGTGTCTGTGCGTAAATTCGAACTCCCGTGTGTATTTTTTATAGATATTATTTCTGATATACGTTTGTAATAATTAACTTCTTCGATAAAAATTATAGTATTTTTACAATCCATGTATGTATGTTTTAATGTATTTTTGTTCTACTGATTTTAAACTTCTTTTGTGTTCCTTGGATTCTAGAGGACTGATGCTTGGCATCATTTCTAAATAGACCTACTATTTTTTCTGCTTTTAATATTTTATTTCTTAAAAAATTAGTAATTTGTATTTTGAGGAGGGGGCTTGAGCCCTAGGAGCACCCCGTTGCGTAATCCACTCTACCTAGGTGCATAGTAGGTAGGTTCTAAAAAATATCAATTTCTGACATTTAGACGGGGTAGCCTCCCACTCTGTTCTATGTCTAAAATACATTCTATAAAAAATGATATTTTTTAAGTATATTTTAGGAATCATAAGCTTCCAAAAATTGAAATTTTAAATATATTGTCCCCTAGATTATTTTTAATTTTAAATGAATTTTATGGAAGACAAAAAAAATTGGGTGAGGATCGCGTCCGAACATTCGATAGAGTTCCCTCTCATTTTACATTACAAGACTTCCATTAAAAATTGAAAACTTAAATATATATTGAAGGGGTTACCACCAAACTTAAAATTTCTAATGTTTTAAACTTTTAAAACTTAGTTGTGAACCCTAAAATAAGTTTTTCAAATCTCAATTTTTAAAGGAGTCTTTTTTGAGGACACAATACAACACGAGAGAGTGCGCCGTCCAAATATCAAAAATTGATTTTTTAAGAACCTCCCTAATGCACAGCTCCTATATAGGGGTGAGGGCAGTTCCACAATTGACCAGGAAAGACAGAATAATTAATTAATAGTTCTTTTTCCTAATTATATTTCTTAACTTGGCATGAAAATTCTGTAAAAATTCTGTAATTTAACTCTATACATTTTTTTTTCTTGTTTACATATTTCTATACTTTCTACTCTTTATCATGTTTTACCACTTTTCAGTGAGTTTTAAGATTACAGTTTTATTAATAAAAAAACATGAAATAATGTTAATCTTTAAAGAGGAAGGTAGTAGTTAAATAAATGATTCGTTATGTTAAGACCGAAGCGAAAATGTTTCTACTTTCTATATGAATTGGTTATGAAATTAAATGGCCAACAGAAACTGTTAAATAAGAAGTGGAATTTGTGTTAATATGACCGCTTATATAAATACACTTATATGTAGAGGGACAAAAATGACTGCAAGCCATCATGAAAAATAAACAAAAACAAACATATATTTTATTACGAGAAACATTTAAACATTACTTTCCTCTAACAAACTGTATGAACTGGTCATAAGTTAATTTACATTAGTATTTTATTTTTATTTTTTTATTTTTTTTGAGAGTCCGTGCGCAAAGCATTTATACCAACTTGAGAGTGCTATCAGTGCACCTAATGTGTAGTGAAAACAGTGAATAGTGTGTACAACGAATATTCTGAATTTTAAAGAAAATGATAATAATGAAAATAATAAATAAACTTTATTGTCAAAAAAGCAGAAAAAAACTACGTATGACCACGTGAAGGATAATTAATTTATTCACCCTCTGGAAGCAAGCAAGGGATCACCTCATCAATTCCGATCAAGAACGAAATTATTATTTCCGCACTCTAAGAAAATCATGGCAGTCGCACCTTTAAGATAAGAATAAAAATAAATATGTATGTGTTATATATCAACACACCATAAACAAATTATTGTATTTCAATAAACCTAATTAATATGGACTTGGCAGATGTTTATCACGCCGTGAGTAACGTCCCCTGGACTTGAACGATTTTGAATTCCTGTTTAAAGAGTTTTATGAGAGAGTTTCTTTGTGAACTCGCTTTTTTTCAATTGAACAAAAAGTACACAAATATTACACTGTTTAAACGTAAGGAGACGACTGACTGGATGGTCGGGATTCGATCCCCGGTGACAAGATGTGGGGATTTTTCATCTCACTTCAACATCCAGACTGACTCCCAGGCCTACTCAACCTGCAGAACAATGAGTATCTGGAGTATCCTGGGGTCTAATCGGCAGAAGCGAGATGATGGAATCAGAACTTCCGAATTCTAATTTAATTGAAATATGCAGTCATATATCCACTTTTAACGGAATTCTGGCTAATGTAGAAATGGTCGTATCTTACTAAAGTTTCTTTACGTCTTCTTGCACTTGGGGTTTTGTTTCACAAATTTCAACACCTGATTTATTATTAATTATTAAAATGTATAATATATTTTTAAATAGGAAATAGCAATATTGAACTTCTCCCAGTGTTTCTTAAAACAGAAAAGAAAAAGAAAGTTATAAGTTTACAATATTTGTCCCTAATTATTTAAAAATCTTAATTTTAACAATAAACTATTAAATTTAAAATAGAAATTTGCATAAAACTAATGAAAAAACTAATCAGATTAATTACCAACTTTACATTTCTTCATATTTTTAATACATTTGATTTTGTAAACACTAAATTAAAATAAATAGTAATTGAATTAATTTTCATTGTGTAAATTATTTTCCGTTCTGGTCTACGTGCTAGTCCTCTACCTAATTATATATATACACATACATATAATTAAGTATAATTCATGTATTTTAATTCTTCTTTACTTCTATATTTTAATGTTTTTTTTTAGTTTTGAGTCGCCTTACTCAAGCACGGATTTTTATCCTCTGTGGGACATATAGTATTTATCTTCACACCTCCTATTTTTTTAATGTTTAACTCAGTTTTACATCTTTCGTGTAATTAATTTAATTATGTAATGTATATAAGTAGCATAATTAAAGATAAAAAGTAATATACATTACATATACATTACATAAAAATGATTACAAGAAAAATCTAAAACTATGTAATACATTTAAAAAAGTAAGTAGGTGTGTAGATAAACACAATGTAACCCACAGAGGATATAAATTTGTGCGTGTGTAAGATGACTTAAAACTAAATAATACTAATAATAAAGAATAAAATGTAGAAATAATAAATTAGAAAACTTAAAATAATATAAGACACAAAGCACATAATTTTGTAACTGGAGGGAATGAAAATATTAAAAAATATATAAGAAAGTGTGTTTTTTATTTTAGTTGATTCAAATTGCACATTCAGTTTTTGTCCACCTCGTCGTGATTCTGATCCAGCGTGCGTTGGGAGAAACTAACACTTGGGACCGGACGCAGTGATTAGTCTCCCCATTATAGCGGTTACAGAGTTCGATAGTAGCAACGAAATCACTTAACTGTCAGCGACCGAAGGATCAATTAAGCTCAATTTACCTGTATATCACTTCGCATTGCATTTCAACGTTGTTTCCAAATGCTCGGAAATTCGTCCAGTTTCCCCTCATTAATCGCGCGTTGAATACAGTTGTGATTCTCATCGAGCACCTTCGAAGAAAAAAAATGATCCAGCGGCTAAATAAAAAACGCATTCTGTACTTGATTTTGCCATGTCACAGTTAATAAGGCAAGATTTTTAAAAAATGTTCGATTAATGTGTGAATCTTACATGTGTACAATGTTTGAATAATATTCTCAAAGTCATGTAAATTTATTAAGACGTAATTTATTCTAAGAGAAAAAAAGAATGGGAAGGTTCTGTGTTTATTAGTAGCATTAAATTAGTTTACTGTCCTCAACATAGTTACAAACTGCTCTCTTGACAATAAATTATTTACTTTTTCATTTATTGCCAGCCTAATTGGCTTCATGTTGCAACAAGGCTTGTACACAGTGTAGCCAACTCCTTGCCTTCGCCCATCAGAGTCACGATAAGTGTACCACCCGTTATATTCGCAGGACATTAGAATTTCTTTAAACTTAAATCTATCGCCAACATCGGCAAACTTATTCCATTCACTTGCTCTTGTGGTGCTATTCTGTTCTTTCTGCATCGAGTGCGTAGAACGAATATAGTCTTGCGTCTTAGTTAGTTGTTTTATTAACCTTAATTTTTACAGCAAATAGTCACGTTCGTGGTTACAATCGATATTTATTCGGATTTTACTTCTATTCGTAGATGTTGGTAATTCGTGTCAGGCAGCCATGTTGCATTATTTTCGATAAAGGTGTAGGAGTAGATGTATTGAGGTTATCAACAATAAATCACTTATTCGTGTGTTTAACAAAGTCAATAATACTAATCCCCCTTCACAACTTTTTTAATTTGAATTCAAAATGGATCGAACTAAAACTTCTATCGACAGATAATTTATTGAGTCTACGTGTATAATGTCGTGGGCTCTTACGTTACATCGGCTCCAGCGAGCGGTCTGGGCCAACAAGAGACGACATTTAATACGGTTGGATGGAGAGGAGGAGGCGGGGTCAGTCTCCACAGTGAAACGCCATTCGTGGGTAGTACGTGTTTAATACTCACTGATTACGAGGTTCGAAGGCAGGCGGTATCGGCGGCGTTGTGAGTGATTCTAGAGCGGACGCTCATGATGTAGCCGGCTGGGTGGTCGTGGCAGCGGTCCTCTGCGGGCGGCCGGTCCGGGCCACAGAGCGGCGTACGATGACGTCGTGACAGCAAAATCATACGGCAAAATGAGAGTGAACGTGTCTTCCTACGAGACTTTTATATTCCGCGTCACGGGGCCCTATTAAACTCGATACCATCTGCCAACGTATCTTTCCTCAATCCGAAAGTGCATATGTGAGCTTCACAACAATAATTAATAAATTTAAATTCGACCAAATTACGCGGGTTATTTCCTTCACGAAATTTAATGAACAAATTTGGAAAAAACAATTCAAATACCTCACAATGTTTCGAAACCGTTCGGTTTCATCGTCAGGTTTACCAATGCATTAGCAAAAAATGAGAGCGCTAATCACATCATATGCACAATGGCGTAGAACCGTGTGTCAAATATGGAGTGAGGGATGGCAAAGATCTTATTCTAAAGAGTGCAAAGAAAATACAAAATTAAGTAAATAATTGACCAACTGACCAACTTCAAAAAAATACCACAATGTAAATGGTTAATTAATATCAAAATTAATTCAAAACTAATAGGATGAAACTAGAACGACAAATTTAAGGGAATTAATAAGAAGAATGACTTCATAAATCTTAGGCAGCTTTTCTTAATAAAACAGTAGATTTATGGTATTTTTGTTACATTTCATATGCAACATTTCAGACGCTGTCCTCTTAAAATAATTTTCTTCAACGTCTAAAACTCATACATTATTCCACATTCTATCAGAAGAGTGAGAACTAGAACTAGAACTCAGTTTGGATATGAATGCATCACGTAATAGATACAAATAAACGAAGTAGCAACAAAGCAACAAAATGATAGAAGCAAAGTCTTTTATGAATTGACGTACAAATTTCCCGGTTACTTCTTAATTCTTGTTGCAAGTACAGTAAACAGTAGTGAGCACACGGTTTAGCACACAAGTGTAGGTATCGAAGGTTCTTGTGCACCAAAAGACAACATCAGGACAAAGGAAATGAAATAACATGAAGAAATTTTTCAAGAAGAGCTACAGCCCCTTCAACACCCCTCCCCTCCCATTGGACCTGAACTTACAACAGATAACATTGAAATTGATAAAATGTATCTTTATCCTTTAATATTATAGCCTAAAGGCTATAGGCTATAGCCCCTTTAGCCTACCCCGCTACCCCGTAGATTCGCCACTGTCGGCAACTCAGTAACGAATAATAATAATAATAATAAATAAATGTTTTATTTTGGTTGGCAGTGTTAGGGTCATTAGGCCCTCTCTTACACCCAACGAACAATCATACACATACATATCGATACAATGAAATAAATACAAACATGAAAATACAATACAATGAGACAAGAGACAAAAAATATTAACTGTTCATTTTGGCGATTTATTAAAAAGATGAAGTTTTGATTGAGTGGTGAACACTACCAACTCAATGACTAACTTTCTATTTACTTCACTATGTACTTTAAACAACGCGAAAAGTCAGACACGTACTGAGTAACAACTTAATGCGGAGCAAGAAAATACAGCGTTTAACTGCTAGCGGCCATCTGAATACAGCAATAGAGTGAAGGCTTGAGATATGTAAAAGAGAAAACTATAAATAAGATTATTAGAGAGTGATTAAATGTGAACCATAATTAAATTAATTTTAATGGATGGCGATCCATTCAAATTGTCGTCTCCATCAATCCATAACGCCCCAGCGCCCCGAAGTCGCCGGACACCAGCGGACCTGGGACGACTGAAGAAGAAAGTAGAAGGAAGAGAAGCAGTGAACATAACTATATATGTTTATAATAATCAGGAAGAGCACAAGAGTGCATGACACAACTGCGGAAGAATGGATGTCACACAAAGCTTCAACACTTCGAACATTAAGCATTTGCAAATCTAATTACCTCCTATAAACTATATGATAGTGTCCTCACTCTGTGAGTGTCACTATTCATTCATTTCGTGTGGACATCATTGATATTCCGTGTGATTTTAGTTGCGCATTTCTCTATTTAGTGCAGCTGTGTGGGACTAGCGCTACCAAGAATCGTGCGACAACAGATGGCATTAACATGCGCCATTCACGCTCCGCTAAGCTTTCGCAGACTCATCATCGTGAATGGATCTAATTGTCAGGCAGAGTACAGTCACACAGAATCATGCAGCTGGACTGAACTCGTAGTATTGTTGTAAAGCACCTCGGAATTTTTACACACAGTAGTGTATTGTACCAATTGATCATTAACGGTGAAATAGAAAGAAAAAACTAGTGGACATACTTTCTCATGTATAGTAAAAGCCATCCTACTTTGCATCAAAGAGAAATTCAACTTAAGACAAAAAATCATTGACAGAAATGCTCTGTGTTCAATAGTTCATTAGTTTATTTTGTATTAGTCGCAGTAAATTACTTTATTGTCCTCATTGTGGTCATACGCTGTTAGTAACAACTCTCTTGATATTAAATTATTTATTCATTTATTTATTGTCAGTCTAACCGGATTGATGTTGGTATAGAACCTGTATTCAATGTACCCAACGCTTTTACTTCACTATCATCCATAAGAGTAAGGATAAGGGTACCTCGCGATCTGTTGGCGAGACATTCGAACTTATATCCATTGCCAACCTCGGACACCAATTCAAATCTTTTGCTCTTGTGTACTTTCTGCATCGAGCGTGTGGAACGAATATTACCTTGTGTCTTTGTTTCTTGTGTCATTAACTTGTATGTCTTTACAGCAAATAGTCTTTTTTGTGACAACTATTAATATTTATTTAGATATTACTTAAATTCTTTCTGACCACGCTTTCCTAAAACATTTTCTAGCAAGATATAGTGGGACGCATTAACCTCACATCATCAGCTGATGAGAATGACATTGTGGACCGCTGCCTGAGCCCGATTGAGTTTTAAGGATTTGTTTCGTGGAGGTTGGCAAGTTGTTTATGGCAGCCATATTGAATAATTTTAGGCAAAGTATCGTTATATTGAGTACATGTTATATGTAAGAAAAGTGATCCATATAATCCATAAGAGTAAGGATAAGGGTACCTCGCGTTCAGTTGGCAAGATATTCGGAATTGAATTCATGACCAACCTCGGACAACAATCACTTCACTTGCTCTTGTGGTGCTGTTCTGTTCCTTCTGCATCGAGTGTGTGGAATGAATCTAACCTTGTGACTTTGTTTGTTGTGTTATTAACTTGTATTTCTTTGCAGCAAATAGTCGCTTTTCTGACTACTATTAATATTTATTCGGATATAACTTGAATCCGGAGAAGTTGGCAATTCGTGTTAGGCAGCCATATTGCATTATTTTCGCTAAAGTTACATGACTTGGAGTAAAAGTTGATTCATCAGAAAACAGAGAATACATTCGTCGCGACGCGTGAATTCGTAACGCCCCGTAATATCGATTAACGCTGGGAACAGACACCGATTATATATAGAGGTTCATTAAACTGGTACAAATGACTAAGCGAAGTACGTTAGAGCTCCATCGTCCATGTCACCTATTCGACACAGCGACAGTTGTTGGAGTCGATATCTTATACTACGGCCATCCATTCCGGAGCTGCCGCCTTCAGCTTCAATAACAAAGGCTGGAGGTCGACCTCAATGCAGACAAAACAGGACGTATTTAAAATATTCTTGTCGACGTTGTCCGTTTTCACATTTGACGTAATCTTTGATTTGCGAAGAATTTTACGAACAAATTTTCATGTGACCTGAATAAACTATTCAAGATGTAAATTTTAATTTTCTATTCGTATCAGCCATTACATACTGGAGAAAATGGCTAGAATTTCAAAGGTTTGTTCAAATTTTGTATTGGTTAATTTATAGTTGAATAAATATCTTCTTGTTATAATTTAATTTTAAATTACCTGTGAAGTATTTAATTTAATTTCAAGCTAAGGTGCATCGAGTTCTCGTCACTAAAACATTCTTTCCACTTTCCTCCGCAGCAATACAATGTAATTATACGGCCCATGTCTAGTACGAACTCGCATTCGTACATCTCGTAGTACATGATATCTTGAGACTTGGTATAAACTGAAGTACACGACGGTTTCACGTTCTAGAACATAAGTGGAGATTATTATGTGACTTTACGTCTATTAGAGTGGAAATGGGGGAAAGGTTACACTTTAACACAATTCTCTTTTACCTATACATATTATAGTTAATTCGAAAATGTCGGTAACTTTATCACCTCTAACAAGAAATTGAAGAAGAAGAAAAACCGTCATATTTTTGAGTCGTAGCGTTGGCAATGTCCATCATTTCCCCAAAGTACACATAGTGCTTTGGTTTAGTAGTTGTCATTTCTGTGGAATCTACTTACTCGAATCTTATTATGTAAAAGACGCTGTCATGAGGGCGTGAGTGAGTCACTGACTTCTTAATTCACTCATTCATTAATTCACTCGCCGACAGCGGTGGTCTAGTGGTAGGTCTTCGCTGTAGAGCGCGGGTTCAAACCCAGCTCGGCCGAACTAGGTGAGGTTTTCAACTGGGGTTTTCCTCGCCTACTCCAGATAAATGTCGCATCGCTACCATACGTTCCCTGGCAACTCAACGTCTCTCCTTCCCAATCCCCTACACCAAAACCACGGTTAGCTGGAAGATCAGGCCTCATGGCAAGAACCTCGACAAAAGGCGTACAATAAATAAATAACGCAAAGAAGAAAAGAAAACTATTAGAGATAGTAATTTTCCAACTAGTATAAAAAAATTACTTGAAATTTCGATGAAATGATTGCATTTGAATTGTGAAGACTCGCTATAAAAAAGTTTTTTCCAGTTTTGATCTTCAGCGGATGTTAGAGTGAATTTGTGTTTTCGAACTTTTCATATATGCTGTAAACCACCCGAGATATAAGCTTAAGATTTCTGCAAATGGACGTGATATTTTTGATGTTACACTAATTATAAAGAAGTGGAAACTATATTATTAGATCAAAAACTCCCGTGTGAAGTCGGACTTGATCAGCTAGTTTTATAAAGAATGTTCCTGAAGTGCACGAAAATATTTGGAGGGATCATAGAACACATTAATAGGAACAAAAAGTCATGAGGGTACACGTGCCCGGAGGAGAAAATATGACGCGAAGACAGAGAACAACACAAGACAAAAGGGTGTGTAAAATACTTTAATTAGGGGAATTGAGGAAGTGAAATAGAGGTTCCAAGTTCAAGAACCATAATTAGTAAAGAAATTGAAATTTATGCCCATAAACAGTCATTTAGACCTCACTCTTGCGTCGCGAGTATTGGCCAGAGAATGCTCTACCTCGAGTCTAACGTTTCCTCGAGAAGTCGGTGCGGAATTTGTGTCGCCACTAATCATGGGGTTTGTTCATACAGATCATCACGTTCTTGGGGGTTGGTGAAAAGTGACGGTTCACGATGAGGGGGTACTTAAGAAAACGCGTCGTTACGATTGGTATACCATAAATGTTGAAAATTGTCGCAATTGAGGGAAAGTTTCCTAAAATGAAAACAAAAGTTACGATGTTGATCTTGACCAATATATATTATATAACGGAACGATATATTCGAGGATAGGACATCAATAAAAGATTCTTTTTACGACGCCAACTTTTCGGCAATTTGTTTTACCTTCATGTAATTTGTGAATGTTCTTTGTAGCCCTGATGAAAGCAAAATAAATTGCCGAAACATTGGCTTTGTAAAAAGAATCTTTTATTGATGTCCTATCCTCGAATATATCGTTCCGTTATATTTATGAAAACAAAAGTATTATAATCTGTTACACACTATTTTCCATGCGACTCCTTTGACCATTGTGTTCCACTTAAGTACAGAAATGATTACATTTTCTCTTTTAATTACTGTTAGATGGGGCTGGGCTTAGTGAATCAACAGAAGACACAAGATTTTATTGTGGTCTAGCTACTAAATTAGGTCAGCATGTAAGTAAATTTACAATTGTAGGTGTTGTCCATAAATCTTGTGATTCTTGATATTCTTTTTATCCCTGATGAAGAAAATATATTATTTCGAAACGTTGAAGTGTAAAATATGATTTAATTATACAATAGATGACTTCACGTCAAAAATCTGCTGTACACAGTGTATTTCAAGGGTCAAGAACAAACGTGGTGTTAAAAATGGGTTTGGCGTAACGTGTCGAAGCGAGACACGGTGGAAGGTAAAAATTCCTCAAAGATCGAGTGACGTCACTCACGAACGATCTCATAACTAAAATTCGCGAAACATTTTTTAATCGATATTTGCGAGCACTGGATGAAATATAGGAAAAGGACGGATCAGTCATGCAGAAATTTCGGATGCTTACATCAAATACAACCGAACCTCCTGCCTTCGACGATACCAAGTGAACTGTATAAAGCGACCGACAGAGTTACTTTCTCTGAAGAATTCTTCTTCCTGTTCAAAAAGCGGTGGCGGCAGCGGTTCGCCATCTTCAAGTCTCTTCCGGACGTCTCTGCTTCGCTGATCAGTTCCCTCTCGAAGCGCGAGCACAGGCAACTTCTCCTCTGCGATGTTCTGCACAACTTCTCCCGCGGAAAGTTCCAAAATCATGCTCAAGTCCGGTTTTTTTTTTGTCCTTCCTCACCAAACGCCGCGAAAGTATTCGTATGCGCGAGTTACTTTTCTCCCGCTGCGAATCGAGGTGGCGAGGAAGACGAGTTGGCGAAAGGAAGTTGAGGAAATGGATCCGGAAACGGATGGTCAGAAGAGTACGATTCGCTTTCACACTTCTCACTCAAAAGAGTCAATGGTTAGGTTTATGTACGTTTTTTTAATGTTTAAAAGTTGTTCAAAACAATGGTAAATGATTTATTTCCAGTCAAAGAAGCAAGGGAAAAAATCTTGAAAAGACAAATCATGCAAAGTGTCATTATTCTTTTCATTTCTATGAACCTACGGACGCAGGAAATGTCGCAATTAAGTCATTTTATCCAGCAAAATCATATCATCATAAAACAGCGACATATTTCCAGCCAGTAATTGCTTTAGAAGGACAGGAAAATTATTTGGGAATTGACTGGACACTTTTACAAGAAATGCGGTCAGTTAGATAATAACATACAAAATAGTTTTTAGAAATATGAGTCTAGCATTAAAATAAATATTACAAAAACGTTCTGCGGAATCAGTACAATTAATTTTCATAAACAAACAATATTAAATGATTATAATTATTTAATTAATTAATGCTATCTTGACAAATTTGTAACAATTGAGAAATATAAGTTACATAAAAAAAAAAAGATATAGCTCGCTTAAAATTTATTTAGAACGTTTTCCTTTTTGTTAAAAGTTGTTCAAATTGTTTAAACAATTTACATTTTCACAAGGTGGTTGTCGTTCTTCCTATTACGCGAAGCTCCTATTCAATAATATATTTGATTCATTGTTTTTTTCTAAATAAACGATGT
>NNCF01126724.1:481530-501313 GCA_002313205.1 Laupala kohalensis | reverse complement strand
GTGATAACTTTCGGGTCAGGTGAAAATGGCGACGAGCCGGGAATCGAACACGGGACTCCTGCTTTGATCGTAGGAGTGTAATGGTTGACATCCTCTGCGACCAAAGCAAGAGTCCAGTGTTCGATTCCAGGCTCGTCGCCATTTTCACCTGACCCGAAAGTTATCACATTGGAAAGATTTTGTCGTTCAGAGCGAAGGATCTACTAATCCGGCGAACATCATCCGAATATCCCCACCGACCACCGAAGTACGGCGAAGGGTAATGTACATCGAAGCTGTTTTCGAATAAAGAGCGACCATCCCTCCTCATTTGCAGATACAGTCTTTGTTCGGAGGCTGGCTAGAAGCTGCCGGGTGAGAGTGGCAGTTAAGATTCTATTATGTAGTATCTGTAAATGGGAAATGTAGAGTGCTATTGAAGCTTATCTACATCCATAGGACATAGAAGTTGGGTTATAGGCTATTGTTGGCTGGTTTTACCAAAAACTTGGCCCACGGGGAATAGGAATAGTTAGTATTAGTGATACTAGGAGTAATAGGAAGTGAACAGAAAGAGAGTTCGCTTTTCAGTTGTCACAAATGTATGAACTGGGACATTAATGTGAAAAGTTACGAATTTTCTTGTGGTCCCACTGGGAATTGTACCCGGGATGGAATGGTGATGAACAAGAACGCTAGCACCCAAACTACCGGAGGGACGTTATGTTGTCCGGCGTATAAGACATACGTTATGCAACGGGTGGGAGGGTTATTTTGGAAAAATTGAAAAAGTTTTTGCATTATTTAATAATTTGACAGCTCCTAAGACATCATATATTGCAGTGAAGTCCATTCCCTTGTGTGACAAGCAGCAGTTCTTCCCTCCTCGCGTATCTACCCACCATTACACATTGGACCCACTCGCGAACACAGCGGGACGTCGTCTCTCTTGCCAACGCAATTTAATGAAACCATGTCTGCGCCTCGCGTATTGCCAATTAGCGCCTTCCTCTATAACCAGTCTCTCTCTCTCTCTGCATTCATTGGTTCCAGCGTTGCCTGTCGATGGAGAAGGGGGTCTTGGTTTGCGGCGAATGATATGAGCTTTATGAGGCTTTGACATAGGTGTCTCGAAACAAAATAATTAGAATTTTCACCGTGAAAGTAATAATGGAAGAGACGGATGGGAAAATGAGAGAGCATTGTAAATGGAAAGGAATTTTGAGGGAAACGGAGCAATGAATGAAAGGGTACAAAACGGCACTGAAGGAAAGTTGAAAGTAAAAGAGACATCTGAGATTCTGATACGAGAGAATGACGAAGAAATTCTAAAGGAATAAAGTCACTCGACACAGAAATTCGTTTTAAACGATCAATACAAAATAAGGGATACGAAGGGATAAAAAGTGAAAGTGTCTAATACAATAAAAACATAAAAGAAGACAGTATAAATAATTTTTCGATACCGTCATGATGAACGTTTCAAGACTTTAATCTGCAATTAAACTCATTTGATAAAGGAAAAATTTATCTTCTCATTAAAACATTTTGTTCAGAATAATTTCTGATATTAGCAATCCAAGTGAACTCCAGTGAGACAATAAACCGTCAAGATAATTTTTAAAAATTGAGAATAAACAACGAATAATATTTATCTCAATTTTCGATACCGTACAGAAATTTTAGACGAAATTCCCTAGTACATGCAGGATGAGGTGATATTTCGAAGGACCATAAATGTTCAGGCAAATTACAGAACATGAGGTAGGTAGATGAGGTGTGTTTAAACCCTGGACATGCTAACAAAACAGTTTAATGACATGAAGCATAAAAGTTGAAAGAAATGAAAGGATACAAAGCTGAAATTCTGGTGAGATACTGGGATGGGATGGGTCGATCCGCTTCCTCAGAGATTCAACTTGAATGCCTTTGGGTTGATGATTTTGAGTTGAACGGCTGGAGTGCAGTTCGCGGCCAAACGAAGCTGCGGCGTGTGGAGCGGTTTGACCGTAAAGGTGTTGCAAGTGACGAAGCTCGTCCGTGACTTCCCTAGAGATGACTTGTTGCAAGTGAGCGAGTGTCCCCATGTCGGGGCTCGCTTCGGAGAAACGCGCTGCTTGCACGCTGGCGCCAGGTGAGAAGTGATGATGACTCGGCGAGTGAGTTGCAGCGATTGAGAGAGGTCGTTCGTCGGAGGCTACCTCGTAGCTGCGAAGGGCTCGCACGCTAGCTCTGGTTCAGTGGATCGATCGATAGCGTGACGTCACAGGCCGAGAGTGTATCGATCGCCCATCTTACTCGTCAAGACAGGCTATCTGACGCTGTTCTGACGGGAATAAAGTTCATAGAAACCCAAATCGAGATATGTCACTCAATACGCACAAAGAGTATAGAGTCCAACAGATTGTCCAATTGTCTAATGGTCAGATATTTGAAAAATGTCTGAACAGATACCATTACAATTTTGAATGTGCTTTATACGCGTTTCTTCAAATACGACAAGGGAACATAAAATGTATGTATAGGATTGAATGAAAGAATAGAAAAATCCCATTAAAAGTTCTTAAACATACAATACGAAACTCCTACTATTTACAGAAGATCGTGTTTTAAAGATAATTTGAATTTCATCAATTGCGTAAGATTATTAGTATATTTTATTTTACATGATTCTTAATTATTCGAAAAATCTTAAATCTTAAATAATTATGTAATTATGCTTTTTAGGATTGGGTAATTTGCTTTTTATAATAATAGGTGTATTAGGTATTATTATAGGTGTAATTTCTTAGGTGTATCATCCTTTTCGCTTCTTGTATACTAATTTTCTAAGCATTATATTCCGTCTGTGTGTATTTTATAGGTATTTGGGCGAAGATATTTTTTCACATTATCGTATTATGTATATTCTTAATATGTCTATTATGTTTTCCATCTGCCACCGAGCATTGCTCACTTGCAGATTAATAAATTATTATTATGCTCAAAATATTATTATTATATATTTCAGGTGCCTAAAATTCATCAGCGACAGGACTGAATCATATTTATATAAATCACGCCAGTGAGATTCATTACAGCTCTTATTCTCTTCTGTTTCTGGATATTTGACATAACGCCGGTTGAGATACTAAATTTAATATCAACCCATTTAAAATGTTAACTTTTCCTTGTCAAGATTGTCTCNTGAGATACTAAATTTAATATCAACCCATTTAAAATGTTAACTTTTCCTTGTCAAGATTGTCTCTTACTTTTCTTGATTGTATGTTAAAAACAACAAAACCGACTTAATTATTAGGAAAAGTAATGGAGTATTTCAAACACTTTCCTTCAGAAGATGTGTTCTATAGATTTAAACAAATAACTAATTACGATGTTCATCTTAATACTAATTTCGTCATTCTCATTCAAAACCTTCATCAGATTCATTAGTTAAATTTTATATTTTATAGTACTTGTATTGTGAATATAAAGAAGAGTTTGTTTTGCATTTAATTATTAATTTTGAGAGTTTGCATATGTATGATTATAGATAAATATATTTTAATAAAGAAAGGAACTTAGTTGAAGATTGTGATTATAATACATTTCCAAACAACCGATTTGTAAACAAAAGAGTAAGAAAAGGAGTTTCGCAAGTTCATTTTTCTCATAGAAAATTTGTTTATTTTGTAAGTCATTACATTTACAATTTTTATTTTTTTGGTTCATTTTGTAAATATTGATCGTCTTGGTTGAAAAAATTATTATATCCTCAGTATTGAATTCATATTTCATGTTTTGTGACAATTTGGATAAATTCATTTTATATATATTTAATTTATCGTCAAAATCCAATATGTCAAACAAAAATATTGTTTTTCTATATAATTGTTTATTTATTTTTGTAACAGTACTGATGATGATGACGGTCGCCACGCGGTCTTATAACTTAATAAATCAACTGGATAGTATGATTACATATTCTTTATAGAATACAATGGTATAAAAAGGAACAAGAAAGTATAAAGAATAATAAAGAAATTTTTATAAACTATCTGCAAATCATAACGTTTTAACTTACGCCAACAAAAGCCGAGTTTTACAATGAAACTTAGTATGGCAACGGTTCGTTCTGTCACGTCATTTGCATCCCCTGAGCCTGGTGTATGTCTGATGTGAAATTGACTTTAAAATAATTCAATGTACGTGAATAATCTATAATATTCATGATAACAATTTTTACAATAAAATGTATCGCTGAAGAGATATTCGAAAAACCGTTTTTCGTGAACTTAAGGTTCAAATTTGACCTCGAATAAAAGTTTTAACACAAGTAGGGTGGATGGGAACTTTTGATATTTTATTTGAAACGATGATCTCAAGGTATATACCAAATTTCCTCTCAACGCAATTTTTTGCTTCGTGGATTGTCAATTTTTCCTGGACTACACGGTCGAGATTTTTCATCTGAGTATTTTTTAATATCCTGGTTCCCATTAACATCCATTCCCGCTTCCCCCACCTTCTCGTCGTTGCAAAAACACGCGCAGTCTGCAGGCGAGATGCTGCACTAGATATCGCTGCAGGCGTCTGTCGTATGATTCGTCACATTTCACGCCTCGTGCGCTGCGATATAAGGAGACTCGCTCCCTCGACGAAGAACGCACATTAATGCCACGAACTGCATGAAACTGCATCTCACTACACGAACGACAGCCCGTGACACAACGCACGTCGAATAGGGTTGCTTTCCACCGCACATTGAAAATTGAGACACAATTCTGCTTGCATCACAACTTTGATTTGATTTTAAAAGGAAAACTTGCTTGGAAGTTAAGTAAATTTACTACTACTATAATCTAATTAAATAAATAATTAAAAACTTACGACCTTTTACGGACGAATAATATTTTTATATTTTATGTGAAGAAATCATTAATTTCGAAGTGGATTTATGTCGAAACGTAGTGATTTTCTTCACATAAAATATAAAAATATTATTCGTCCGTGAAAGGTCGTAAGTTTTTAATTATTTATTTAATTACACCAACAAACAGAATACTGTGAAGGAATATTAGAAGATATTTATAGGGAATTTAGTGCTCAAGTTTCATAACTAACCAATTACACAAACCTTGGATGTGAAAATGCTATAACGTATGCACCTGTATACAGTAAAAGTACCGTCAGGCGAAAGGGTCGTGGGACGTGTTATTCACAATTGACCCTTTTTTTTCCATGTCAGTTTAACTAAAATCATCACAAACATGGTAATTGGATGAACTCGCAAAAATATACCCATTTACAAAAACTGTTAATATTTATCGCCCAACATCGCTGCTTTTAGTGGAATTTTATTGGAATTTGCGTTTTAAAAGTGATGCAAGTACGTGGAGTGTTGAGTGGGAAATTTAAAAACTGGGCAAAATATGGTAATCATTTGTCACCAGAGAGATGGTTATAAAAACTGGCCATCGTGTCGAAAGCGGACGAATGGCAATTCTATACACTAACCGTTCTTACTTTGCTGTTCTAATCCCAGTTCCAACGGAAAATGACAAGGTCGCACTCCTGGCAGTCAGCGGTTAATCGAATTCCGGATATTATATGACCCAATGGACGGACACGCAATTCTAAACATTGATCATTTTTATTACAATCTCTTTGGACATTATCCATCGTCTTTATCTGTTTATAAATATCTTCACAACATGTGTGCTTCGTTTGTAACGTTTCGGACGTTCTCTGTCAACGTCCGGCAGCACCAGAGCATTCGAACCAGGGTATTTTGGATCTTAAGACGAGGACGTTACCACTGGGTCGCGTTGCAAACGAAATAAACAGATAATGACGATGGATAATGTCCAAAGAGATTGTAATACAAATGATAGTAAAACATCGTCAAGAATTTCATACAGTGAAGAAGTAAACATTGATACCAGAAGATAACTTGACGGGTTTGGGTCTGAAAGCAAAATTAATTTGCATTTGCCTACGTTTCGAAAAATTTGTTTTCTTCCTCAGGGACACAAGGGACATGAAACAATACATGGTTCATAACGTTGTCAAAATGCATACATACAAATGCAAAAACTATAACTCTGCACATCGTTTTAAACATAGATATTTGGAAGATCCAGTTGGCGACTTAAGATCCAAACAACAACAATAATAAATTTATTGTCAAAAACAGTACAAACTGCGTATGACCACGTGGAGGACAATAAACTAATTTACTCTCCGGAAGCAAGCAAGGGACCATCCCATCAATTCCGATCAAGGACCCTAAGGCAGAGGCGGATTCAAAAATTTCAGCAAAAGTTCCTATATAAGATGAAAAGTTAGATGCGAGTTATAATACTAATAGAATGTCAATTTGTTTGTAATTTAACGCAATCGATTTGATGATGACCGTCGATTGATTTGAAATAGATGGCTGCCACCTACCCCTGACAGTGCAAATTGTTTTGAGACCTTAAAGACTCCTCCCCCAACCCGGAAGCTGCTTCATTTGTGGTTTTAGATGGAGATGAGCTAAGGGAAACCGGGATAGGGCAGTGTTGTAAGAATATGAAAATCCCAAGTGAAAAGTGGACGCAAAAGATAACGGTAGGATGTTTTCAAAGGAAAGTTGATTCTCCGAGGTTTATCAAATTATTTAACCAGTGATTGAAGGAACTATGCATCACAAAACTCGAATTTTGAGGCAGATTCATAAAGAAGCTAATATTTTGAAATAGTTTTGAACTTAGCTCTCCAGATTCATGNCTTTCTCATTCAACGTAACATAGCTATGATTTGTAAAAAATATATTCCGAATAATGTTTAGTTTATAATAATGCATAGTTTGCAAATAACTTTTTTGTATTTTATTAAAAACAAATCTGTTGCTATTCTTGTGCTGTATAACGCGTAGCTAACTTTTTATTTTTATCTAAAAAGTGTGCTGAAATCTTCCATTCACCTCTGAATTACAGCAGATGGGATGGTCCCTTGTTTGCTTCCGGAGAGTAAATTAGTTTATTGTCCTCCACATAGTCATACGCTGTTCCTAACTGTTTTTTGACAATATATGTATTTATTTTTTCATCATAATACATTGAATATCCATTGGTTGTCCTCAAGGATCGAGTAGATGTCCTCTTTTCTTAAATTTGGTACAGGCGGATCTATTAGCGGTTTAGGACAGAGATATGATACATCAATTTGCCTTCGCAGATTATCAGTTGGTGATAGTAAATGGAAACAGAGGGAGGCAAAAAGTAAAACGTTTTAAGTAGCATTAAATATATATTGCAGTGTACAACATCGATCAAACTAAAGGTATCTATGTAGAAGCTGACGGTCATATGATTTTGGTTCGTTTAAGAATAGGAGAGATCCAGTAATACATTTCCATCAAGAATGTGAAATTTGAGAGGAAATTTCAATGAATTTGTGTAGTTTTGATGACAATACAGCGCTTTAATACATATAATGTATTTGTAGTATAATTTAAAAAGGTTATATTTTTCAATGATGAGAGTGGAACATGCTAAATTCAACGTTCTTAACAAGGAATTAAGAAGGATAGAAGTCTAAAGGGGTAAGGGAGGTCCATTATAAGTAATGGATGTTCTTAGTTACAGCTTTTTTTTTGATCACTCTACATGGCGACTTCATTTTCAAAGAGATATTAATTATATTGAAAATGAACAAACAACATTTATATTGAATTCTCAAGGGTGAAATGTCTTTGCATCTTTATGAATTTTTGTTCAGTCTTTTACAAATATTCATGTTGCAATTAGAACTCTGATACCCAAAGTGGTCTATATCGACCCCCAGGGGTCGACTGCAACCCGCGACACAATTTGGGGTCCAAGAGATGTACGTGGGGGTCCTCGATAGTGGATCTCATTTAATCAGGGCGTGACCTTAATTTTTGCTTTCTATGAATGGAGTAATCCTCAAACAGTGCATGTCATATGGGTTACTTATCCAGTGTTATGGAATATCGCGAGAAAGTTTTTAACTGCTCTTCCATCTTCATACCTGGTGGAAAGGGGTTTCGGTGAGGAGATTTGCCCGAGGAGATTCGAGATTAAACCTAACTAAATTGATGCCAAATGTTGAAAATTTATTTAAACATCAGGTTCTTCCCTCTCACTAAAAGAATTAATTTTTTGCTTAATTATTTTATGTAATAGATACTGAATTTTAATTTGTTTGGTTTTAATTTGAATCCAAATAATAAATGTATAAAAAGTGACTCGTGTTTTTTTATGTTTTTCACACTACAGTTAGAAATTTAAACCTTTCAAAGGGAGTAGCACTGTAACCAGCTGTCAAAAACACATTTGAAGTTGACGAATTTGCAAAAATTCAATATTAGATAAGCTGGGGGTCTCCACCGAAAACCGAAAAATGTGGCAAGTGGTCCACGAAACAAAAACGTTAGGGGATCTCTGAATTAGAGCAACTAAAAACAGCTTTTGCTTGGCGGATCAGAGATGATTTTGCTCGACCCTGAAAGCCAGGTGTGACCCGACCGGCATGGCAACGGGTCACTGTAACGTTATCCAAAATTTAACTCGTTCGTATCACACTTTTGTGGATGCATATTAATTATCATTTCTCTTTGGGGCTTTAATAAACATACGCTTGTGTAATGTGTATACAAAGTATGTGACACAGAGTGCCTGATTTATTTTTAATGCGCTTGGCTGGAATCGTCAACGACTGACCAGAGTATTTGCGCGAGCATTGGCAGAACACGCTTCGAAGAGCCAATGTTAGTTCTGTATTTCTCCAACCCTCACACTCATGCCAACCACGTAAAATACATATAAATATTAAGTGGTAGATCGTAATGTAATTAATAACAAATATAAAATGACGCCACTTTTGAACCAAACTCGGTTGTCATTAGAATTTAACATGACCCAGTCGTGTGTGTGTGTCGATGTTCTTAGTGTTTACAGTATTTCAATAAAAGTGCTTAAAGTTCAGTAATATTATTAAGAACAAACAGGAATCCTATAAATATGTGTAAGACATCTATCAGTTAAAATACATAATTTCTCATGAAAAAATAAGATTAATTAAAAGTTGTGTATTTCGCTACGTCAAAGAACATCTAGAATTCACCATTCAATTATAAGGTCTAATAATGTCAAGAACTTTAATGTTTCAATTAATACATCACATGAATAAATTCTCGGGGTGTTTTCTCTATCGAATAACGGAATGTCTCTTAACAATGGGCACTGATGCTACTGATTCACGGGAAGAGGCAAAGCAAAAGATAATATTCAAAAAACTATAACGAAATAAAATTAGACGTATTTTGTAATATATTATGTTGACATTTTTTCTGGTCTTGGAATACACCAAACAGTTATCATAAAAACATATGTCTTTTAAACAATAAGTTCGTAAAATTTACTAGTGAAACTTTTTACGTTGTACTGAACATAAGTTACGAACAACTGTTATTTTATATTATATACCAAATAATGAATAATGTTTAAACATAAAATAAAAAACTCGTGGCTATTGAATATTTTGAGATTGTTTTATAAAATCTGAACCTTCACCAGATATACAGAAACGTTGCAGATCAAACATTAACCAGAAATTAAATTCTTTTCTCGATACGAACTTGATCATACGTACATGGTATTGAAATGAGTGTCGAATGAAACATTGCCGTATTTTATTTTATTTTATTTTTCTGATGAACGACCAACATGATTCTGAATTATACCGATGAGAACATGGCTGGTACAAGTATGAAACAATTGCTGCCTTTATTGCCGTATTTTCAAACAAATATAACGCGCTAAATTTAAATGATATAAATTAATCCATTGTTTGTCGTCAATATGCTAACAGTGTTGCGCGGACAATATGCTTTACAATCGATGCGGCCTGAACGCATTTTCATGATATACGGCGTAAAATGACGGCTCGAGGACAATTTCACCCGAAATAACGTCTATTGTCAACCTAGAAGGTACACAGTCACGATGGATGAATATAAATCTATTGATTATAACAATTGTAACCATTATTATATTAAGTCCTTGAAAACAGAATTTCATAATTCTGAAAATGTTCATGTATTTGTTAATCCAAAGAAATTCAATTAACAATTAATCTACTACGATAACTAATTTTAAAAAACGAATACTTGACTGCATAGTTATCGCATTCATATGTCTACGATTTCCTGAAAAACAAAAGAACATTGTACAAGTGAAAGACTAATTATGAGATTTCCAATGAAATTCACGAAAGCTGTGAATGAAAGACCAAAATGAAAAATTCAATTTCACTGCTCTACTGGGTCGCTTTTAATTTTTTATTCAGTTTCATTATAATTTTCAAATTTCTGCGTGAACGACACAGTTGATGCGTATTTTTTAATAAATTAAAAGTATTTATTTTCAAATGTCACCCAAAACCTACATACTACAGACTCTACAGTGATTTGTATTTTCTCGTCATTATATTTACAGTCGTATATGGTCAACGTCTTCTGTACCTTCTCCACATAAACAAATATCAGTCAGTTAACTTCATTTTGTATAAACATTTATTCATGTCATCATGTTCTGTCATAATTTCTAGTACATGTCTATTTGACCAAAACCATTTCTTGTTTGTCTGTGCAAATTTAACAATCTTTATAAATGTTTATAAGTCACGTCCCTCTTGCGCTTTTTTCGAACGTACTCCTCCACATCATCTCTGTTGCTTTTAATTCTTCTCCATCAATACACATTACTTCTCCACCGCGTATACGTGTTCGGTACGCCATCTTGCGAATTCCCAAATCTACTGCCAATATCCCTAGAAGTACCTCCACAGCCTTCGTAGACACACTTCGGTAAATGTGTAATCCGCACTGAATAACTTTAATATATTTTCTTGTGTATGTGTTTGCAACATGTTTAAGGAAATACAGGTTCGAAACCGAGATATTCTGATCCTCGCTTTCTAGTCCGTTTAGAGAAAAGGGTATTGCTTAATATGTTCATATTAAATAATTATATTTTATGCGGATTATTAGTCATAAATGCTGATCTTCTCCATACCTTCCAGTTTTCTTCCAAAATTAAGTGATACCTTAGTTTAGATTAGATCATAGAATGTGTGGGCCCAGCTAATGGCAGAGCTCCGCACAAAAAGGCCCTTTGTATCCCTTAGTAAAAATAGGTTGACTCCAACACAAGGGCCTTGCTGAAGGACACCAAGGAGTGGATCTTAGCCTTACTGATATCCTCTAGGTTCGGGAAGAATAAACGCAGGTAACGGTGTCTAGCATATGGACTACCTTTTCAACACTTATATAATTACAAAGTTTTAAGGGTTTTCTTTAAGACAAGCGGGAACTTGAAACCCGATACATATTACAAATCAAGAAGTCACTATCATGTGGAAAGTCCAAAAGTTTAACACATTTTATGTTAAAAAATCATTATTATTTATCTGCCGAAAACTATTTAATTTATTACCCACTAGCATTCGCCACATAAATTTTATGTTTCTTAAAAGGTATTAAGAATTGGTCGCACAGAAGAGAATCAGTACATAATCACCTGAGAGAAATAGTGTAGTTACTGCAATGTGTATGTACTTTAATATTTGTTATTAGATATTTAAATCGTAGTACTAGTTAGTGCTTTAGAAAGCAATAAATTATATTTCTAAGGTGCATATATTTCTTTCGTGTACCCTACACGAGGGGAAAATGCCGACGTGTCGGGAATCGAATCGTAAACTCCTGCGGTGATCGTCTGGGTGGAAATGGTGTACAGTTGTGGAAATAGAACGGTTGGTGTAGTGGTTAACACCCCAGTGATCAAAGCAGGAGTCCCGGGTTCGGTTTCCGGCTCTTATACCGCAGCATCACAGTCAATTTTCCTGTGAGATTTCCGATGTTGTTTTGTAAAACTATCCTCCTTAAACTTGATGTCGAGGTAGGTAATGGTTTCCAATTGCATCGTAAAATTATCTTATATTATTTTGGAAATAAACATCTACATAATTCATGTGTACAAAGGTCAACGAATAAACATGTTATGTTATGATGCTGATCTTGACCATTATATATTATATAACGGAACGGTATATTCGAGGATTGGCCATCAATAAAAGTTGTTTCTTACAACGCCAACGTTTCGGCAAATTATATTATTTCTAGTACAACTTTGAAACACCTAATTAACACAAACAATATATTATTCATTACTCACTATCTAACTATGAAATTGATCTATCATTGATATATTGTTTGTGTTAATAAGGTGTTTCAAAGTTGTACTAGAAATAATATATATGTTATTGATGACCGATCCTTGAATATTTCGTTCCGTTATATAAAACATGTTTTAGTTTTGACGAAGAATATTTGGTTTAGATTCCAGAAACTTTATTAAAGTTCGCGACGATCGTATCACTTTAAAAGGGCGATTGTAAATGCAAGACCAATTTCTTCTCGAGAGTCTAAAACCTTGTCTCGAAAAGTAAGATAGCAAAATACACTCTCGAGCACCGTTCTAGAAAACATCGCTTTTCATTCTTTGTCTACTGCGGAGAACGAGGTAGAGTTCGTGCTTGTGAGACTTCACCCAAAACCTTCCAAGACCCACATCTGATAAATAGGTCGACATAGTTGCATCTCGATAGAGAGTTATATATATATATACTCAAAGTCACGATTTCTTTGCCTCGAGAAATTCAACTTAAGATATAAAAAAATCATGAAAGGAAACGCCCTGTGTTTATTAGCTTATTGTATATTAGTCGCAGAAAATTACTTTATTTTCCTCAAGGGTCATACGGAGTTTTTAACAGCTCTCTTGACAATAAATTATTTACATATTTATTTATTTGTTGTCAGTCTAACTAACTTGATGTTGGTATAGAGCTTGTACTCAATGTACCCAACGTTTTTACTTCACTATCATCCATAAGAGTAAGGATAAGGGTACTTCGCGATCTGTTGGCGAGACATTCGAACTTATATCCATTGCCAACCTCGGACACCAATTCAAATCTTTTGCTCTTGTGTACTTTCTGCATCGAGCGTGTGGAACGAATATTACCTTGTGTCTTTGTTTCTTGTGTCATTAACTTGTATGTCTTTACAGCAAATAGTCTTTTTTGTGACAACTATTAATATTTATTTAGATATTACTTAAATTCTTTCTGACCACGCTTTTCCTAAAACATTTTCTAGCAAGATGTAGTGGGACGGATTAACCTCACATTATCAGCTGATGAAAATGACATTGTGGACCGCTGCCTGAGCCCGATTGAGTTTTAAGGATTTGTTTCGTGGAGGTTGGCAAGTTGTTTATGGCAGCCATATTGAATAATTTTAGGCAAAGTATCGTTATATTGAGTACATGTTATATTTAAGAAAACTGATCCATATAATCCTAAAGGGTAGTTATATACGCAGGAAGAATATTACGTATTTCTATATACCTTCTCTGACAATGACCCGAAAAGGAACTCTGGGAGGGAGCATACAAATATTAGGCACAAAAGTCATTTTGAAAACCTTCATTTCGGAATAATATACACAATATAAAGTAACTTAAAACGTAACTCAATGTTTGTTTGAAACAAGCACTTGACCGTAACGAAATCGTGCTTTGGAAATAACATTCGAACTGATGGAAACAAATGGAAATCTCTTAAATGGCGGTGAACCTCACCGTCAGGTAAAATATTGATTATGTCATGTTGAATGAAAATGGGAGACAGGACCGAGATCGAATCTCGGTCTCATTCAACATAACATAATTAATGATGGAAACAAAGTAAAATGAGTATTGAAATTACTACAATGTTATGTTGACAATTTTTTTCTTGAGATTGTCCCGTTTTAACTCACTTAAATGTAGAGATAAATTATTACAACGGATCAAAACACTCTTAAATGTGATTCGAATATGATGTAGATTCAGATCGTTTCCTTTCATGGTGCTTTTTCAGTGTTACAAGTACGTAACCTCAAAAAGGTATTGATTCAATAAAATAAGGCAAAACAAGAATAAGAAAAACTTTGTTTTTCAATATTCCATAAAATACTTTGAGTTCTAATTAAAAAAAGATTTTGTGGAGCAGTCAATATTTATTGACCCATAAGGTTTTCTCATTAGCGTCAAATTTGTCAGCGCTGACGTTGAGCAGAAATGAACACAAAATGGCACCCTTAAAATTGTTAAATTTTCATCTTTTAATTAATTTTTTTTTTAATTTTCCACTCCTTACTGCACAGCACCAGAACTAACGATGGCTTTCATACGACTGAACAGGCCTTATCCCCGAATAAATATTGACAGCTTGGCAAAAATCTTCATTTAATTGTGACAGAGCTGTCAACTTTGAAACTCTACATACAAAAATTTTGACTTCTAATAATATTTAGGAAATAACATTCGAACTGATGGAAACAAATGGAACCTCACAGTCAGGTAAAAGATTGATTATGTTATGTTGAATGAAAATGGGAGACAGGACCGAGATCGAATCTCGGTCTCATTCAACATAACATAATTAATGATGGAAACAAAATAAAATGAGTATTGAAATTACTACTAACCTCTCGTGGAGTCAATTCGCAAAGATCTAAAGAAATCTCGAAATTTTTGTTTTCCGCTCTATTACAATGCTTTCCATATACAACTCTCGTATTATTGCAAAGTAAAAAATACAGATGGTGCGTATTGTAATAAGAACTGAGAACATTTATTTTAACGTAATGTTTTATAAAGAGCGTTTAATTACAAACCTCTCCAATATTTGTCAAAACGATTTTAAAGTTAATTTACTCAGCAAAACTTTCTTCAACATGGTCAAGTTCTCTGTTTTCAAAATTGTAATTTTTTGTTATGAAATGTTGGTAATTCCGTAAAAAATAGAAATTACTCTATCTCCAAAAAAAGAATAAAAATGTGTCTATAGAATTTTTGAGACAATAGTGTATGACACGGGCATAAAAAGAAACCAGTTTTATTTTCACCCCATAAGTAACATAGGCGTGCTCATTACAAGTCAAAATTTCTTTCAAATCAAACTCTCCACATAAAAGGGAGAAAAATACTTTGAAAATTAGTGTTCAGAAAACCGATAGAAAAGTTTTGTTTCAGATCTGTTTTATCAACTTACGTGAATTTAATATAAAAATATTTTTACCGAATAAAATATTTAAAATGTTCATAAATTACTGTCAAGTGAAAGGCACTGGGTGGATATAAATTTGGTTTTAATTTGCAACATAGTTCAATAAATTTTGAAAACAAAATCAATAATAACATAATTCAATTTATAATAATGTCTCAAACCAAAAGGTAACTAGTTTATCTTTTATTCAATTTAGTAGAATAATGTATTTTGTATAAATCGAACCCGGGAATCTTGCTTTGATCGCAGGGGTGTTAACCACTACACCAGGTCTGGGTGGAAATGGTGTACGGTTGCGGAACGCAAACGGGTGGTGTAGTGGTTAACTCTCCTGCGATCAAAGCTGGAATTCCCGTGTTCGATTCCCGGCTCGTCGCCATTTTCACCTGACCAAAAGTTGTTACATTTCTTCTCCACATGTAGAGAGGGTAAACGAAAGAAACATATGCATAAAATACCTTATTTACTTCCTCAAACACAATCTGGCTTATATATCAATATAACGTTCCACTTGAGACCGCTTGCAGACTTCGGAACACCATATAAGTTATTGCGCTCTTGAGTACGTTGCTTTATACAAATTTGAGTGGAGCGTCCAGCGTTAAGTCCTTCGGTTGAATGAATGTTTCTCACGTTTTGTGAAACAGTGAAGCAGAGAACACGCTCCATGAAGTATCTCTCGACTGCGCTCACTCTCGTAAGTTAAATGCTATGGCTCGGCTACACAGCAGCCCTTGAAATTTATATGGTATCTATTTTTTAACTTCCACGAACACACATGTACAGAGTTAAAGGATAAAACCAGAAGAACTCTATGGGTAAAGAAGATAAAAATGAATAAAAAACGAGGATGAAGTGAACAACTTGAGAAATAAGGTCCGCGGAAGAGTTTCGTTCCATTCATGGTGTCCGACCTGACGAAAAAACTGTCCGTATCAAATATAAAAACATTGCAGCGTGGATCTACCCTTGAGATGTGAGCACATATGCACCGCCGCTTAAGCTGTCGCCGTAACAAGTTATAACGAAGCTTTCCGCTCGTCGTGTGAAGTGAACTTTTTAAAAAAAGATCTACGTAAATACACTAGAATCCCTCTTAACCACCGATGAGGTCGGGACTGAGGCATTCACCGAATATCATTTCTGGCGGCCGAGATTCCCGTAATAAGTGGATTTTCGTACAAAAAGAACCTTCTTTTTTATCAAATTATCATAAAAAAAACAAGAAAATGAGACGTCATCGCAACTCATTGTTCTGTACTATGTTTTGTACAGAATGAACATAAATGAACACGAAAAAACTAAACATTTCGGTGTTACATGAATTTTGAAAGCTTAACGTATGTACAAAACTTTATATATGTATACATAGAAAAAACAATTCCACGAAATATACCGGTCGATCCGAGGCTGGTTAAGAGAGGTTCTATTGTAAATACGTTCCGCAAATACCTTCTTTATGCTTAGTGAACATTCCAATCAGCTCTATTTTTAATTGAATAATTTTCTAAATGGGAAATGCAGCGTGCTATTGAAGCGATAGGAGGTTGGAGTTGGGTGGTAGGGGCTATTGTTAATAGATACGCCGGATAGCTGGCTTTATCAACCACGTGCAACGGTTAGTAGAACTGGACAGTAATAGTTATTGATACTAGGAGGAGGTGGATAGAGGAAGGACGATTCGCTTTTCAGAAGTCACTGCTTTATGAACTGGGACTCTAATGTTAAAAACTACAAATTTTTTTCCCCCCCCCCCCGCCTCCGGAATTGAACCCGGGACTACTTGGTGATTAGCGATAACACTACCACCTGAGCCACCAGAGAGACTTGACAGTTCTACTTAGAATTAATGTGAAAACAAATGTGACGTTATTCGGTTGTGACGTCCATCTTTTCCGAAATTTTCCTGTCGGATCGTGCATTCGACATTTGTAAGTAGAACTAATGACCCGGAAATAGACAGTAGTAGTAACTTATGCTCTCTTTAACTTAAGTAAGTATTTTGCCCATTTCGAATGACGTGTGAATATAAACGTTTATGAGAAATATCACTGCCAATTAAGTTCAAAAACTCCCCAATTCAAAAATACTACGAAAATTTCATAATGACATGAGTCGAAAAGATATTTGACAGATTAGAGCCATTTAGAATCATACATCATGTATACAAATAATTTAGTTAAAACATTGTTATTCTGATAATAATGATTAGAACAGTCCTTTCATAGATAACCCAAAAATATATGAAACAGCAACATACATCTTAAATTCTTTCTGTTCCAAACTAGAGGTTATTTATTCCACCCACCCGGGTAAATTTGTAACACAACATGTAAGAAGAGATGCGTCACATCTTGAGAGAATCATGTGGGCGAGACGGAAAAGAATTTGGAAGCAGAAGCGCTTCTATATCGTCAGCAGAGTTCCACAAAGTGTTGCAACAGTTTGAAGATCACGCGAGTTGTGAAAGTTCTTCACAGAAAAGAATCCGAAAAGCAGAATGGACGGATGACAAAGGCCACTTGTCCATCCCCTAAGTCTTAACACTGTATTATTTTAATATTTTCTTAATATTTCTGTATTGATATTCTGTTGATGTTATAACACTTGTCGAACTATTTTTTTATCGTTAGGGGTAAGTCGAAATGTTAAATCCGCCTCTGCCTTAGGGCCCTTGATAGGAATTGATGGGATGGTCCCTTGCTTGCTTCCGGAGAGTAAATTAGTTTATTGTCCTCCACGTAATCATATGGAGTTTGTAACTGCTATTTTGACAATTAATTTGTATTATGTATGTATTTATTTCGTTTCGGCCAGCTAAGGACCACGTAATTACGAGTGCCAGTAAGGCTCAGATTTTCTGTGTGAGTTTACTCACTAGACACATCGTGAATTTTACCGAGATCGGAGGAAAAACGTCTAAATTGGATCCAGATTGAAGCTGTATCCGAGTATTGTTAGTCGCAGAGGGTGAACTTTTCATACATCACAGCTCTTTAAACTGAGACGTGGAAATGAAAAGCTACAAATTTTATCTTGCCCCTCCTGGGAATTGAACCCGGGGTGACTTAGTGACGAGCGATCACGCTGACACCGTAGCCACGGAGGGGACCAATTAATTCATTTATTTTATTATTGTTTTATATGTAATCAATCTCTACATGATTGCATAAATTAAAACTGAATCCCATCCAGGTCCAGATGTATTCGTGTTTTCTTCTGGGAATATCTGTCGGATATAATGGAGTGTTCGCCTACTTCCAGAATGTAAATGAAGTTTCATGGCCACATGGTCAAACAGATTTTAACTGCATTTTGGCAGTAAGTTTATTTCGTAACTATCTATGTCTTAATGCGTCCCAGATGGTTCAAAGATAACTTTCTACCTACTTCTCCACAAAAAGCTATTCTTAGCTTAACCTTTCAGTGGTCGGGTGGAGATCTGTAACACGACCGGGTGGGGTATATAGTCACCCCGAAAGAAACAGCGTATTTTCGTGGATACATATTTTATCATTTCAAAAGGGTTTATGTTAAATTTATGAGTAATAAAAACGTCAACGTACTAAACTGAATGACGTAATATAGAGGCATTTCTTGGCAGAAGCATAAACACTGAACCTTATTTATCACAAAACATATTACGTTCACTTGTTTTTTTGAGTAATTATCATTTTAACATCTTATTCGTGAAATTTTATTAATTAATGAAATTTTATTATTGGTTAAAATATAATTTTAAAAAATTACTTTAACGAATTCTTTATATTAGTACAATTGTGCTAAAAATCAAGTATAAGATTAGTATAATTGGGTTAAATGAAACGTGACTAGTGTGATAGAAAATAATATGTTAAATATTGGGTGTGAGATTATGTTTCTTTTCGTCTTTTGAATTTCATGTTGTAAATAAATAATGTACCTACTATTTTGCCAGTACGAGTAAAAAAATGAGTTTAGTCCCATTTGCAAGTGAAATCTGTTTATTGTGTCTGATAGTTCTTGTTACTGGTAGCTGGTCATCAACCAATCATTCTGAGTCTCGGTCATCAACCAATCATTTCAAGGCGAAGGAGATCACGACATTTGCTCTACTAACTGGGATCGCTAATTTATTTCACATTAAATTCCTTTTTTCAAATTTTCTTGTTTTGTAATTTATATATGTTATGTAATTGTAAGATTTATATTTGTGTCATGGGATTTCGACGTTTTTGTGAAGTAAATTTCCTATGAATTGAATTGAGTTTTGAGTTAGGTATGTATTTGATCAAATAATAGTAAATAGTACTCTGGATAATCGGATCGCTTAGATAATCGCAAGTAATAATAACATCATCTTGGTTTTTATTATGCATTGTGTTAGAGATGAGTTATTATTTAATAGTTTTTTAGTTCATTTTTCATTCTATTGTTCTTTTCTGTTTTGTTCTAAAAAAAACCCTTGATATGAGAATAGCCCTGAAGTCAACTTAATAGAAATCGAGACGTTGGCGATCTGATTAACGATGTGTTTGCAACGTCAACAGCCAGGTGAAAATTGGGACGAACCGGGAATCGAACCCGAGACTGTCTACTCTGGCCGCATGTGTGCTATCCACTGCACCACCCGCCTCGATTCCCAAGTCTGTACGCA
>NNCF01126724.1:426800-454381 GCA_002313205.1 Laupala kohalensis | reverse complement strand
TAAGAGACAGATTCCAGTGTAATTAATATACGAGTCGTCTGTAATTAATTAAGCCAGTCATACTATATCCAACCATTTCATCCACCTTGTTTTGTTTTTACTCAAAGGCGTAAATTTTGTATGGACCTAACACGTTTGAAGAAATTGTTCATAGAAACCCAACAATCGAGAGTCGTCACTCAGTTGGCACAAAGAGCATAGAATCCACAGATTGTTCACTTGTCTAATAATACGATATCTAAAAATGTCTGAACAATCCCCTACCGTCCACCTCTTATCTCTTTTCGTTCCAAGAAGATAAGCTTCAACAGCACGCTACATTTTCCCATTTACAAGTACTACAAATAGAAATAAAAGAGAAGAAATGCCAAATAATGATACCTGTACCTAGCGACAAATTATATGACACACCTTTTTAACCGGAACTGTTATTTATCTACAGACTATCGTTTTCACAATCGATCAAACTAAAATATCCTTTGTCCAGAGAATTTTTTCATGTATTCAAATGCACGCTTTTTTCATGCACGTCGCACACCGGAAATCGTGCAGTAAACAAGGAAGTTCTAAATGCAAATACATATGCGATATTTGCATACAACTTTGAATTATTTGTCGACTTCCATTTCTAAGCAAATCGGTGTCCAACGTCTGTTTACGAAAGAGCCCAGTTTGTACGGTGCTGTGAATTGATTAGCAAGATCAAAGAGTTCGTGGAATGAACGAGCAGTTTTGGATATCGCAGTGCCGTGCTTCTAATCTCGAAAAAAATTATATTTGCTTGACTTAGATATCAATTGTGGGACGGTTTGAGGACAAAGCCTTCTAATTATTTTAAGAGCAAGAACAAACATGCAATAAATATTTGTACATGGAAAAATAAACTACTAAAACTATTCAAATCATTTAATTTTAAAACTGTTACAGCAGAACATCTCTTAACCGGTCGGGACCGACACCGTGGCTCTTTTCGTTCAAACAGAGCCTCTACAATTTCGTCAGGTTATCATCACGAATAAACAAGCAAAAGAGACGTCATTGCAANATGACTATTAAATAATAACTGAGACATTTCACAGTAGCGTGGAAACTGCTCAGTGATTTTCCGGATAGGATGAGCTAAGGGACGATGCTAGCAGGTTAAGAGTCAGTAGAGAACGATGTTTGAAAAATAGAAATTCATGTACAACGCATGCGCAGACTGAATCATACTTTACAAGGCAGGAAATGGAAAGGGATTTTCTCGTGGGACAGTCCCTGTAAAATGGGTATCAATCGTTTTGGTTTGAAATACGTGTAAAGTCCAAAAGTTAAAATCGTAATGAGAAAGATGTATAATATATAGTCCTCGCAGTGAAAGAAAAGTTACGAGATGTAACCAATTGAGCGAAAGCACGGTGTTGTCACAGGTCCCGGGGTTGGGGGATGGGGGATGACCTAGCGTAGCTGACCCATTCCAGACAGCACGCTACGGAGCCCACGCAATGTTGATATAACCTGAGGAAAATATAACTTCAGGCAGTGTCAGTCAGTCCAAATTCACAGTTGGAATATCAATTACTACCAGCTCTACGAACGGTTGCTGTACACGTCAGCATCCGAACGTGAACACACAAAGATTCTGCTTAGTCGAATAAAATGCCCTTGTGTCTACAGCGAGCGGAAAAAGTTTACATGTGTCTCTCAATACTCGATCTTCACGTCATCTGAACACTATTTCCTCATTACTATTCTTTCCTGTGTATCATTGTTGTACTTGACGATTCATGAATGTTTATTTGTTTATCTACTGATATCCTATTTACCAAATTTTGTGTAAATGTTTAAAGCGGTCGGGTATACACAATTACAAATTCCAAGGTACGCTGGGTATGTTGTTCATCATAATTGGAGGATCTAAATCGTACTGAAGGGGGGGGGAGGTGCTAATAGGAAAGCGTTTTTGTTTAAAAATTATGCTTTCACAACACAAATTTTATAAATATTACCTTTAAATAAAATGCACCAAATAAATAATTAACAATATGATATTATTAATAACAATAATAATTATTAATCTAGTAACACTTTTACAAACTATGCTATTTATGAACTTCAATTTTATATGTTGAGAGTTCAGATACAATGGGCGGGGTAAGTGGGGGTTATAGCCCCCTTAGGTCCTCTCCCCCTCCCCCCTTAGATCCCCCTCCCTCGTACATCATGTTCATTACAACCAACGTGTACGTGAAAGAGAAGGTGGTGTTTCTAGATTTGACATTTGCTATTGAATTACACCATAATCAAATTTTTTAAATGTGATTCGCAAANTCGGTAACTTTATCATCCGTTTATCTTCATCAGCGACCTCTATCCCCTCCCCCCTTCCCCCCCCCCCACGGCCACCGCCGAGGCAAAGAGCGGACGCCGTCATTTCCGCTGCGCCTGCACGCGACACTCGTAAAAAGAAGCTTGAAAAATTCTCGGCGACTGCCAATTTGTGATTCTTTGGAGCGTCGGTTGGGGCGGATAAAGTGGCAAAGCAGCCCAAGACCCAAGACGCGAATCGCTTCCTCTCTGATGAGGCGATGGAAACACGCGATGAGGTTTGTTGTGAGGGAAGAAAGATGCGGTGAGGGGGGGGAGGGGAAGTTGAGGGTGGGGGATGTTCTTATGTGAAACGTCTGGAAAGCGAGTTTGCTGAGATCTTGTAACGCAGGACAGTTCAGTCCAAACTCTCGCGGTTGGACTATGTCTCAACATTCCTTGTAAACACGCCTTGCATACAGCGTGTCCCAGAACTCCATGTAAAATAATTGGAGGGATGATAAATCAATAGGAACAATAAATCATCAAGGTATATACGTCCAGAAATGTAAAAGTAGACTTACGCGGCCAGAGTTAGCTTTTTTGTCCGGAACAAACCGCGCCTCAGTAAACTGAACTACCAACGTTTCGGACATCTTGCTGTGACCTCCTTCGGAGTCGTACAGACCTAAGTCACTGTCATACTCTGCTACGTTTACTTGACACTGACGTTGCCCTAAAGAAGACCACACCGAGATGGCCGAAACGTTGGTAGTTATGTCTACTAGTTAGTTGCTTCCAAAGCTTCAATCCGTCCACGTAAGCCTCTTCTCCACTGATGATACTTACCCGAGCTGTAGGCGAAACGTTTGAAGTTAAGTACGATCAACAATTCTCTTCTTCAATTATGTCTACAATTAATTCTACTGAGGCGCGGTTTGTCCCGGACAAACAAGTTTAAAATGTCCAGAAATGTCTCGCGAAGGAGATAAAATGACACAAAGTCAGTGAGAACACAAGACAAAAAAGGTGTGTATAGCACTTTATTGGAACTTATTTACCAACAGCGGTGGTCTACTGGTAGCGTCTACGCTTTCACCATCCCGCTGAGAAGTAGAGAATGGGTTCAAACTAGGTGAGATTTTCAGCAGGGCGTTCCCTCATCTACTTCAGACAAATGTCGGTTCGGAACCAAAAATTTCCTGGCAACCCAACATCTCTCCTTCCCAATTCTCCAAGTCCAACCAAACCTCATGATCTGAACCTCGCCAAAAGATATAAAATAAACAAGCAAATAAATGAATGTATTGGAGGATAAAGGAAATGATGATGATGTTCAAAGTTCACCACAACAAATGAAAGACGATGTTCAAATATCTGCCAATTAGCAACGATACGGGTCTCATAAGGATGAGCGTGTATGTTCAACCTGTAGTCTCGCGAAACCCCGCGACGTCGGTGTAGATCATTGCTCATGAGCAGTGGCGTATCTATGGGGCGGGGGACTAAGTGGGCTAAGGCCCCCCCACCAATTGGACTTGAACTCTTAACACATAAAATTGAAATTGATATATGGCATACTTTGTAAAAGTGTCACTAGATTAATAATTCTTATAAGTCATAATTGTTGTTATTAATAATATTATATTAATACTATTAATAATATCATATTAATACTATTAATAATAACCATATTAATAACTTCATAAACTAATTGTTATTGTTATTAATAATACAAGATTGTTAATTATTTATTTGATTCATTTTATTTATTGGTAATATTTATCAAATTTTTGTCGTAAAACCATAAGTTTTAAACAAATATGCTCCCCGGTTAGCCCCGACCCCTTGGTTACGGTCTAGATCTGCCACTGCTAATGAGCAGGAGTTTGGACGTATGTTGTACTATGTTGATAAACTTGGAATAGCTATATCACTTCCTCAATTCCCTTAATTACATATTTGTCTTTTATGCTCACTCTTTGTCTTGTTTCAGGAGACATTTACGGACAGGGGTACCTTAATGGTTATTTGTTCGTATTAATGTACTCTCCATCTCTCCAGTTTTCTGTGTGTTCCGGGACATGCTCCTTCAAAGTAGAAGTTATGACTGGAGTTTCATGGGACTTTAGAACTAGGAAAAGAATTCGTCCGCTTTTATTCCCTTTTACTTTTAATTGTCAATTTGTTCACTTCAAGAGTTTTTTTGGTAAATTCTTTTAATATTCTGTGGACGTCGTTACCAGAATTCAGTCTCTCTGTTGAATAAGAACGACACATTACAATCTAATACTGGAGAACTGCAGATCTTAAAATGTTGAGTTTAGCAAATTCTGGGTGAAATGATATAACGAAGAGAAGTAGTTTCATTTTGATTTAATTGATTCATCGGAAGAACTCAGAAAGATTGAAAACATTTAAATGGGAAAGAGAATCTGCCTTAGAGTAATTAGATCTTTCATCTTGTCACAAATAGAAATATATTACTTCATTTCGTCTCGATGGAGCTTAGGAACCAGAAATACCGGCAGGTTATAATTAAAGTTACCCTTTTAGACCTACGTAGAACCCGTTGTAGTAGGTGTATTTCGTTTAAACTTGGTAAATACGTTACATAGAACAAGGGGCAAAGAAATCTGAAATAAAAATAGTTCAAATTTCGACCACCAGGTGAGAAGGAAGCATATAAAAGACAAAAAAGAAGGCAAATTTGTAGACACAAAACTGTACTACACATCTGTTCAACATGTATTCCATTTGCGTCAATTTGCGATCCCTGAAAGATCATGTCTACGGAGGAATCATACGGACTATTCCTGAATTGAAAGCAAAAGCATAAAAACCCTCACGTTACTGCGATGGATCCAGAAAGACTTCGTGTTAGTGTTGAACACTCCTTGAACATGGGTTTGAAATGGAATGCATATTGAACAAATGTGTGAGTAATAAAGTTTTGAGCCCTAGAGCCCTAAAGCCCCAACCAATAATAATAATAATAAAGTTTTGGGTTTCCAATTTGTCTTTGATGTGACCCCTTTTCACCTGGTGGTCGAAATTTTTTTCAATTGCAGAATTCTTTTCCCCTTTTGGTCCATGAAACGGAATTACCAAGTTTAAACGAAATACATCCACCAGAACGTGCTCTACATAAGGCTAAACAGGGTAACATATAACAACCCCGTATTTGTTCGTTCTACATAAAATGAAGAATAATTTCCTTTGCAATAGAAGAAATAATGGTACAAACCCAGGAGCTAATAACATTCTTCGTGTACTAAACTTAACTATAGCCGTTATATCTTTCTTTAAAAGCATGTTGGGACGATTCAAATCTCTCTGTTGGTTAGAGATACATTTCTGATACGCTGCACGAGAAGAAAAAGAACACTGATGTACTTTACGACATGTACTTTAGGTCCATTTTCATTTTCAAATCTTCACAAAACTGAAATACGACGTCGTTTTAGGTTTACGAAAAAAAAAAGTTTAAATTAGGGGAGATAAACAAATTTACTTCATTACGAAATATTTGCCACGAATATTCCTCATGTTTTCAATGACAATAAGAACTTAATTCTGTTTAAAATAATGATAAATATTTAATTAATTTTTGAAAGTATAGACTACGTAAGCAATATTGTATGTTACTGTACTTCAAACTTCCAAAAAAAGTTTTATTTCGTAAATGAAACTTCCTAGATGTTATCTATGGTTTATTAATTTTTCAACAATTATTGCAATGTATACTTGTTACGAACCAAACGTTCGTAAAGCATTTATCTTTTCATTTCCATGTACTCTAAGATATTAGTGTTCTATGAAAACTCAATAATTATTCCAAGTGCATAACTACTCCATGAATATATAAGTATTCCTTGTACATAAACATTCCTTGGAAACTATAAACTCCCTGTGAATTGTAAGTTCCATGACTATGATCGATACCATATTCATGAACGTGCTCCATATAAACGTTATGTGCAACTACTATATATAGAGCAGTGTTCAGGCCACTACAAGCCCAGTCTTCCTTCAGAGGGTCGCGATGACACTCTGAAGCTCAGTCGTAATGGTGACATTGCGTCACTATACTCATCGCAGTCTTCATTATAGTGACATAGCGTCACTATATAAAGATGCAGTCTTCCTTCAGAGCATCGTAATGACACTCTGGAGTTTAGTCGTCGAAGTATGTGACATGTCACGTTCAGCGTGCGTCTGCTCTCCATAGTCGTCCGGACATTGAACATAATGTATCAATGATACGGAACATTTTTTGGACAGTGACTTATAAAAAGTTACTCAACTGCTGCATCATTACAATTCATGGCATAGTGCTGTGAACCAGTCGCAAAGACATTGAACATGTTTGTTCATACAAAAATTTCTAAGTTTCAGCCATTATCACTGCATCTGCTCTTCACGCTGTTACGAGGAAGCAACTCTCTCTTCACATAAGACCTCGATTACTGCCATCATGGCCGTGAAGGACTACAACTTTACATTGCGCTTCAATACTACTAAGTATCAATACTCGGGTAAACGAGGTATACATCAAGATTAGGGTTCATGCTCAATCTTGTGTATTATTAAATCCTGCTATCAAATTTCATGGTTATCAAATTATCATGGTTACCAGTAATTATCAAATGTTTTGCAGGTACTATTGTATATGATTCAAGTTTTGACACAAAAACTTGAGNTTTTTTTTTTTTTTTTTTGTGGGGCTTTAGGGCTCTTCAACATCGAGGTCATTAGAGCCCATCTTGAGTTCTGGTGGGGTCTTTTTTTCTTTTTTTTTGTGCGTAGACCAGTTACGGTAACGCTTCAACGTAGAATTTAACATTCTCAGAGCATTGGTTGCCCACAACAACCAATTTCAAACTTGTTACTCAGGATAATATTTACGTAATTCTGTTTGTCTAATTTTAAGGATGATATATGTATATTTTGTCTAAGTATAATAAATGTGTGTTTTGTAAATCTGAATCGTGTCTTACAAGAATCTGCTTTCATTTTCAACTCTTATGCTTGTTGAAACATACAAGTCCCACCATATCCTCTGCTGTGGTACAACGAATGGTCATTCGTTTGTAACGATACTCTATGAAACATGTTATAACTTACATCAGTTGAGTACATGTATACTGAATCATAAATAGACAAATATTTGGTGGTAATTCTTTTCTTAAATAGTCCTTAACCTCACATAGTTAATTTTTTTTCACCAAATGCATGTCTTCCCCACTTAAGTATTTTGTTATATATCAATAGGAATTTTATGATATGTTTATTTTATGTGAGTATTTTATTTGTAATTTTGCCTTTCTGCCATGTGATTGTATCTATCTGTTGTGTGATTTACAAATGTATTCTTTATGTGTGTTGCCACCGAGTAAAACTCAACTGTAATAATAAACTAAATTCTTTAGTTCATACACTGTTAGTTAAAGGAAATCATGACGACAAATCAAAAAACTAGTGGTGCAAAACCATTGCACTTACTTTCTCATATACTTTTCTCAGTCTGCACTAGAGAGCGACACTAAATCACTCTATTTTGGTCGTCTTCATATTACCGTATTTAAAAAGTTTAATGAAGAAATACTTTTACTAGCATTTATATTACTGTCTATTATTAGAGATGAAAGTAAAATAAATATTTAGAATATAATTTTACTCTACCTCTGCTTCATCCTTGTTAAATAATATTCAAACTCATTGTAATAGTAAACAAATGTGTAAGTACAGCAGGTGGTAATTATTTCACTGCGTCTATACCAAACTTTCAAGAGAAATTTGCTAATGCGGTTGTAATATATACTAACTACACTTCACATACAGAATATTTAACGCAAAATCGTTGGACCAGTTTCTGAAAAATATTCAAAACTGTACTTTGACCCTCATGTGAAGTGCACTCTGTGTTCAAGTAAAAAGAAGAATTAAAGCACGTGCATGTGTCGAAATTCTACCGTAAATGCGAAAAATGAAAAAAAAATCCATTCGGTGAGGAGTGCTGCGCACAGACGGACAGACGGACGTTATGCCAAAAACAACTTTTTCGGAATCAGGGGGCTCCAAAACGGATATTTCCGTAAAAATCTCATTTTCGATTTTTTTTTTTCACGATTCCAATACTTTCTATATAATACATACAGGAGATAGTAATAAGAGTCAGTAGAATTCCACAGAAATAATAATTGTATCACATTTATTCTGTATTTTTTACTGTTACGAAACTAGCCCTAAACAAGTGCTGTCCAACTGGCGGCCAGCCAGACTTGTTTTTTTATGCATGAGTAGGAAGAGACGCAAAAAAATATACGAATACTTGTACGATATGCGGCAACGGAGACGAGACTCTATGGGATCGTGTGCTCTATGGGATTTACAGTTACAATGATTTCTCTGACTATGTACAGTACTACAACGAATATACTGTGTTATAAGAGATATCAACAAAAGCACGGCGCAAATAAAAGGTAAACTATATTTTTATATGCGCTATGATCAGGCAGTTCCAGAAAGAGGAAGCAGGATGAAGATAACAGAGACCATTAAAAAGAAGAGAAAAGAAAATATATTCATATAATTGTTGAAGATATGGATAACATTAATCGTTTTCTTTCATGTACCAATTGATATGGTGAAAAAAATCAATTAATAGTTAATTAAATTAATTTTCTATGCTGTCAGAATATTTGACGTGCTATGTCCACTGAGCGAAAACTGAAGATTGTCTTTGGAATTACCTCAACATATATTACAACATGAGAACATTTTATTTTAATTTTAAATACTCAAAACACTTTTGTGAAATTAAGAAATATACTATTTATTTTTTCCTGATTGAAATAATATAAATTTGTTGATGAGAATCATAATATCGCGTAACAAATAAATAAATAAATATGACCCTTTATTAGATTTATTCGTTGGGCAACATTTTGTAAAACGACCCTGTGACGGTCTCATCGATCGAAAGTGTATAGAAAATGACCCACGGGAAATTGAATCTTTGTTTGTAATCATTAGGATATAAGTGAGTGAATAAACGTACTACCATTTTTTAGAAACAAAATTACGTTTTTGAAATGTTTCTCACCCATAAACTATTCTACGCCATTTTACTATACTGAATATGACCTCACTTGCATTAGAAAAATTCCCTAAAAATTCGAAAACATGAAGAATCAATACCTAATAGTCTTTATCGTAATGTGATCATAAATAAAATAAAATAAATAATTTTATAAATAAATATATTGTTACAAAAGAAAAAGTTACAAACTGCGTATGACCACGTGGAGGACAATAAACTAATTTACTCTCCGGAAGCAAGCAAGGGATCATCCCATCAATTCCGATCAAGGGCCCTAAGGCAGAGGTGGATTTAACATTTCAACACAACGATAAAAAAATTGTTCGACACGTGTTATAATATCAACAGAATACCTACAAAATTGTATTTAATAAAATTTAAAAGAGACAGTTCACAAGTATGTATCGAACTATAATAGGAAATATACTGTTCATCAATCGTAACCATTAAAACTACTCTAAATTTGAGATTAATTATTACAATAGACTGTCACCCCTATGCAAGAGCCTGTGTACAAGATCCACCTATACCCGAAGGAAAACCGGAGAAAGACTCGGGGTAGGATGGGATAGCAATAATTATGTTTTATACACCATTAACATTTATTTCCCAAACGCTCACAAATATTCAAAGGTCGTCAAATATTCAACGCTCTCTGAATTAGGAAGAGAAGCGAGTACTGACGTTTAGTCCAGATCGTCTTTTGCCCACAAGTTCTGAGCATCGAATAAATGTCCCATTAACTGAAGGACGAGTCCTTTCCCCCATAAAACTGCTTTTCTGCTTTATGTCTCTACACGCAACGGTGGCGGTTCTTCCAAGTAGTATAGCGCTATTAAAAGCGATATTAAATTGATGGAGCGAAGGCTACAACCTAAGAGACAGATTCGTGCCAGGACGCAGATCCGATCCCCAGTGAACCGAGAGAGACTTCAAGGATGAATTGGCTAAATACTGAACATGGAGCATAACATCATCAAGACTCGCCAGATTTATTTTCTGTCTATAACTCACGCAATATCCAAGTTATTTTGCGTTAAGATCAAATATTGAATTGTTTGAGGACACCAACATTTATTATCTACTATATTTTTAAAAAAGATAGAAAATTTTAATTTTTGTTGTATTGTTAAACAACGTAAAAAATTACATCAACAATTAAAGACAAAATTGGTATATTGATAATTGATATATTTTAGCCCACAGTGGGAATTAAAACACCCGTCAACAGATGTGTATTTTTTAGATCATTTTACCCGAAGTATCCTGCGTTTTTTATATAAATAAATAAATAAATAAATAAAGACTTACGACCTTTTTATGGACTTTGAACAATTTATATATTTTCCACAATATTTAGATATCGATTGTCTTATTCTATTTTAACACGATCACTCAACCTACTCTACGTCTTAATTATAGACAATCAATCAATCAACTCACAGAATTATTCCTTTCTAAATCTTCATTTAATAAAGATGTTACAAGTTCTCTTTCATTAAATACAGTTGATTACAGGTTCGCCTACGTTTCGAGGTTTATTGACCTCATCATCAGGGCTTGTTATTAGTACAGAGATGTATTACATTTCACTTTTTTTAAAAAAATATTTAATTTATGTACAATTAAAAATATGTTAGAAGATTGAAAATTTTCAACCTTCTCTGTCGAGTGCTTCTCATAAACTGTTACATGAATTTTTCTGTTACATGAATTACTCTTTATTAAATAAAGATTTAGAAAGAAGTAATTCTTTGAGTTGATTGATTGATTGTCTATAATTAAGAAGTATAGTAGGTTGAATGATATTGTTAATCTATATATTTTGTGAATAGCTCACAACGTTTCGACTTGGATTAAAGTCGTCGTCAGGTGATCAAGTAACAACAAATTATAACAATAAACATAACAACAGGACAAATGACCATGACATAAACAGAAATATAAACACAAAAAATATGTTTTCAAAAAAGCACAAACACGAAAACGTTATAATATTGTTTTGTATAAACCGGATAGTTTTTTCAGTGTCTGTGCGTAAATTCAAACTCTCGTGAGAATTTTTTTATAAATATAATTTCTAACATACAACGTTTGAAATAATTAACTTTTTTGTCCAAAATTAATGTATTTTTTAAATCCATCAAGTGATCATTATTACTGCAATGTAGGGCAATTAAACTTTGCTCTACTGATTTCAAATTTCTTTTGTGTTTCTGGATTCTAGTTTTTAACTCTCTTTTTGTTTGACCAACGTCGCTAGCATTACAATCTTCACATTGTATTTTGAATACTACTTTGTTAGTATTCATGAGATCTTTCTTATATTTGCATTACTTATATAATATTCTATATTCATATTAAAACTCATATTCTAAATAATTTGTCAGACAACGAAACCTTAGGAAGTAATTCGTCAAAAAATTTGCTGTTTCTCCTTTGTAATGAAACTTTTCTTCAAAAATTACATTTTTATCATGTTATGAGTCATAAACCAAAACAAATAACACAACTTTCAACAAATTCTGACAAGTAGAATATTCGGCTGACGCAAAGGAATAACTACAGGAAATTTTTTCTCCCTAAGCAAACAAACTATGAGAATTGTGATTTTTTGATGTTTTTTTCATTTTTTCTGAAATTTTTCGAAGTTGAAAAGTCAAATATCGTTATCAGCATCTTAAAATACATAAAGAGAAGTTACAGAAGTTTTCCACTACTTTCAGACAAAAGTTTCCACAATGCTGGAATAGATATTCAACAACGTCTACCATGCATGTACTTCATCTGCAAAACGAAATATCGCGTGCAAATTGTATTCAATTTTGTCCACAGTCTATTTTAACAAATAAAAATATTTTCTTCGTATAATACACAGTTTTCATATTAAAAATAAAAAAACAAAAAAAGGGCACGAATATTTTAATTTTTTTGAGTTTTTTTTAAATTTCCCTAACTTTTTTGAGAGGATTTGAAATTCGATATCAACCCCCTCAAAAGAGACAAACAAATTATTACTTCTCCAAAACTCTCCGTATGGACATTTTTTTTTGAACACTGAATGAAAGGACTAAATGCACTTAACAAAATAGATAATCTCTTATTTAACAAAGAAATTTAATTATCTGCAATAAATGTGGAGAGATACATTTCTGCCCAAAGATAACTCTGCGATATGTGAAGTCGTGCTGCAACGCATTATTATATTGTAGCAAAAGATTGGGATATAAACATTTTTTTTGCAAGAATATAATAATAATAAATCATTAATCTGCAAGTGAGCAATGCTCGGCGGCAGATGGAAAACAAATTATACATAATAAGAATATACATAATACGATAATGTGAAATTTAAAAATAACCTCGTCCAAATATCTATAAAATACACACACACGGAATGAAAATTAGTACACAATAAGCGAGAAGGATTATACACCTATGAAATTAAAAAATTAAATTAGGTCCGAATGTGTGTATATTCACATACGTACAGAAACACATTTTCACTTACAAACAGATACAGACACACANACACACACATATACCATTACTCCTCCTATAACCTTAATGTGAAGATAATTGCTCTAATATAATTTTTTTAAAATTAATAACTATATAAATAACGCCAAAACTGGATTGCTGTAAACAGTGACACACACTTCACATCACCACACTGCACTGCACTGCAATTCTATTCGCTCTGATCGTTTTCTATACCCTTAATCACATTCACTTCACTACACTGCACTTCACATGTGCTCCTATTTCGAAGAAGCAAGAAGACGGTTGCGGAAACATTGTACTCTTTTTGGTAAGTTCATAAGTGTTGTTGCAGATAAGTTATTTCAGTCTACAATGGTTCTATTCACAAAGGAGTATTTCCCAATATCCGTTTTCTGTCTCCTACATTTTATTTTACGCTTGTTGTCACCGCGACTAATGTAATTCGTTTTGTGTAGCGTAGCGTTCACTGATTTTCACGCAGGCTCTCCCATGTATGCTTTAAAGAGGGTACAAAGACGCGCTAATTTCGATTGGAAAGAGTGCCCCACTCTAAATTAATTTTACGTGTGTTGTCCGTAACAAATTATCATATACATCAATACGCACTTATGCCCTACATCTTCCTCTTCTGTCTAGAACTCGATGGAGCAAATCTCACGAATGATGTACCGTACTTTAGAGCAGTAAAAGAAGTGTCTTCGTTTTCACTTTTTCATTTCCGTGATAACAGAATTTAAATATTACGTCGAGAGAAAACGCTACACACTTGAAATTGACGTACTTGACATCCTGATTCCTAACAAATGGAAGACTAGTTAGTAATAAACAATATTTCTAGAAAATTGTACCATTATACTACTCGCAACTGTTCTGGTGATGTAAAATCTAGTGAAACTTGTCTCCAACAAGATGAGTGGGAAAGAAGTTTATGTCTTGCTACTTAAAAGTAAACCTTCATTTGTTCATGTATATATCCCTTCCGTGTACCCTCCTCGTGGAGAAGATATGTGATAACTTTCGGTCAGGTGAAAAAATGCTGACCAGCCGGAAATCGAGCCCGGGATTCCTGCTTTGATCGCAGGGGTGTTAACCTCAACACCATCCGTTAGCCTTCCACAACTGTACAAAATTTCCCATTGTACGCCTTGCGGGGAGTAGATCTGGGTGGAAATGGTGTTCAGCAGTGGAAGGAGAACGGGTGGTGTTGAGGTTAACACCCCTGCGATCAAAGCAGGAATCCCGGGCTCGATTTCCGGCTGGTCAGCATTTTTTCACCTGACCGAAAGTTATCACATATCTTCTCCACGAGGAGGGTACACGGAAGGGATATATACATGAACAAATGAAGGTTTACTTTTAAGTAGCAAGACATAAACTTCTTTCCCACTCATCTTGTTGGAGACAAGTTTCACTAGATTTTACATCACCAGAACAGTTGCGAGTAGTATAATGGNTGTTTTATTAAATACAATATTTGTTGGTATTTGTTAATACTATAACACGTGTCGAACTATTTCTTTATCGTTAGGAGTATGTTGTAATGTTAAATCCGCCTCTGCCTTAGGGCCCTTGATCGGAATTGATGGGATGGTCCCTTGCTTGCTTCCGAAGAGTAAATTAGTTTATTGTCCTCCACGTGGTCATACGTAGTTTGTAACTTTTGCTTTTTTTACTATAAAGTTTATAAGATTTAAAAGATTTATTTCTCCGTCATGTTACACAGCGATTTTTCCGTCAGCTAACATGCAAAAGGGGCGGAGAAAAAACGTACAAATCCTTATTCCCTTTCCGCTGCGCATTGACAAATTTTAGTTCAACCCTCTGATATTCAGATCGAAAGGTCAAAGTATTCCTAATACTCTCTCTTGGAGGGCCTGGGATGTACGTTGAAAGAAAGTCCGCGAGATTATCTTTGCCATCTGGGATGGATTCACGTTTTCTTTTAGAGATGACGCGATGGATGAGGGCAAAGAGGTATGAGTAAAAATCCAATATCCTTCAGAAACCAGAAACTCAACCTAAAAACCACTAAGTTGCTAAGGTTCAAGAATATTCGTAAATATTTATGTTGCTGTTGTTACTAATCTTTCTCTGTAAAGTACTTGGGGACGAAGTAAGAGGGTGAGACACTAACCTTCACAGTAAACATGAATACTCACCGAAAAATTACACAATTTATGGTCAATAAAATCACTTGTGACCACTTGAAGGACAGTTATCTACTTAACTCTCCGAAAACAAACAATGGATCATCCCATCAATACCGAAAAAGTAGAGTAAAATTTTAATTATGCGGATCAATTGGGATCGGACCCGGTTCGGATAAAATCAGTTACTCTGATAATTGGAGAACTTCCAATGAGAGGCTGTTTCTTAAACAAATCGATTAAGATTTGTCTGAGACTCTCAACGTTGTGAAAATAATCGTAGCTAAGACTCATATTGCAGGAGAAAACAAGAACTAACTCACAATATGCAGTTCAGAGAAATAATAGGTCTGTAGTTGGCTAAGAACAAAAAAAACCTTTCTTCAACCATTGAACCAGATATTTGGTGATCCGGATGATTGAAGTTCTGTTATACTAAAAAAATAGTTTATTGTAAAAAAAGCAGTACAAACTGCGTATGACCACGTGGAGGATAATACATTAATTTACTTTCCGGAAGCAAGCAAGGGACCATCCCATCAATTCCGATCGAGAGCCCTAAGGCAAAGAGGCCGATTGAAAAATTTCAGCAAACTCCTGCATCATACAAAAATATAATATAATATCCACAAATTTGTAGTTTAATACAAAAAAATTATTTTACAAGTTCGTATTATTATCGATAAGATAGATTAATCGGAAAATAGTCTTTAAAATCGTAATTATTAAAATAACACTAAATTCAAGATATATCGCTACAATAGACGTCATCCCTAAGAAACAGCCGAGAGAACCTGTATCTAAAATTCACCTCTACCTGAAGAAAAACCGGAGAAAAACCCAGCCAGGGTGGAGCTACAGAATAAATGTACACAACCGTGCCAAAGTTGAGTACACATGAAACTAAATTAATATGAGGCATACGGCAACACAACCATCCAAGAAAATAGTTTTTGAAATTGTTATAAGTTATTTAAAAAGTGCTACAGCAATGGCGTGATAAAGTACAAGACGAATTTAAGTTTTATTAAAATCAATAAATTCTTTTACGTTGTAGAAGCACTGGTGCAGGAGGTAGTTTTTAACCGCGGATTTGAAGAGTTTCAATTTCATAATACGTTTTATATTTTTGGGCAGAGAATTATATAGAACGATTCCCGAATGATATGGTCCTTTAGGGCAAAGTGTGGTTGACACTCTAGGACGATGAATATTATTACTATTGCGGGTATTGTGTTTGTGAAGACTGTTTTGTGGTGCTTCAGTAATTCGGTCTTAACAAACACGACCGATTCATAAATATAAATGAAGGGAAGTGTTAAGATATTTAATTCCTTAAATAAAGGTTAACAAGAGTTTCGAGGGGTGAGATTTACAAATTATCCAACCTATCCTCTTCTGAATTCTGAAAGTTTGGATGCGCTGACCGGAATTGCAACATAATATAATGCCGTAACGTATGGGAATAAATGTTTGCAAAATATACGCAACGGGAAATATGTCGATTAATAATTTTAACTAAGATTCGCAATGCGTAACACAATTTGTTCTCTGAACTAGAGAGGACAAGAGGCGTCATTCAGGAAAGTAAACATGAACAAATGCACATATAGCGAAGTGTCCCTTAAAGGAAGTTTTGCTTTACATGGACGGAGGAAGTCTGTCAGAACAGGACTACTTATTAATGTCCTCGGAAGTTGGAAATGGATCTCAACGTCTCGTCGCTTCTTTCTCTGGTCACCGTCGCCATCAAACCCATTTCCGATCCGCTTCCGATCCGACGAGGACGAAATTTCGTAACAGTTTTTTTACGACACTGCAGCACAAAGCGCTCACGAAATGTCACCAACACGCGGACAGAGAATCATAGGGAATATTTCCTGCCTTTTGGCTTTCAGTCAGAACGTTCGGAGTCGTCAACAACCCTTATGCACACTTTTACGATGTTTTCTTTGTACGGGTTTTGAATACACTATTTCTGTAGAACCGTAAGTCAATTGAAATTTTTATGCAAGTGAATCCTAAGCATTTATGTAACGCCCTAATACCAGTATACACTGTGGAAAAATTTAATATCATATAATAAAAATAAAATCTATTAATTCTACTGCAATTAACGTTCATTATATAATCAAATTAAGTGAACAATAATAGACTTACGAGCTATAGACGAACAGTATATATTTGTGATTTAAAGTTCACAACGTCTGCACTTCATGCTGAAGTCATCGTCCGCGGCCAGATTCAGTATAAACCTGTTTGTCCGGGACAAACCGCGTTTTGGTCGATAAAACTACCAATGTTTCGGCCATCTGTCGTACTCTGCCCAGCAGACTTAGGTCTGTAGAACTCTGATATTACCGTGAAGAAGGCCACAGCATGATGGCCGAAATGTTCATAGTTTTATCTACTAAGACGCGGTTTGTCCCGGACAAACAAGTTCATCATTGTCTGGTGGTGTAATTTGTAACACTTGACGACGGCTTCAACATTAAGGCGAAACATCGTGAGCTTTAAATCACAAATATATACTGTTCGGTCGTTACAGTTCGTAAGTGTATTATTATTTATTTAATTTAAATCTATTAATGAATGCTTATACGTTTTCTCTGTGTCTCATTATACGATTAATAATCGTAAGCTTAAATGTCATAAACGGAATGTAACAATTCGCCGAAATTCGGTAAAAGGTTTCTAATATCAGAAATAGCACGGCGCATGTGTGTCAATCTTATGAAAAGTCGCTCACCTCCAAGTCATGACATTTGTCAGTTCTGCGGAATGCTTTACTCTGAAGCAATGCACTACAATTGCTACTGAATCGATTCTCGACGCATTTGGGCGAAGCTCCGTGACACCTGGTATTGGATCGGTATTATAACAAATAGTAATTGATCTGTAAAATAAGAATTGTTTTATTAAAAATTTATTTCAAAATATGCTTATATTGACTAATTACGAGCGTTGCTGTGTCCCCTTGTAAAATATTACTAACAGTTAAACAAACAAATATGGAACAATTTTTATTTTTTATATATTTTTATGATAAAATTAATTAAATTAACAAATTAAATTAGCTTATCAAATTAGTTATGAAAAAGTGTGTAAATTCATTTATTAAAAATATACTGAAAACTATTTTTATCTATATAAAGAAAAATTAAATGCTGTTCGTTGGTAAGTGCATCACTTGAGAACAACAGGACTTTTTTAATGTTCGTAATATTCTGAATAAGGATTTTAGGGAAAGAAAAATTGGAAAAGTTACCTGAAAAATTGGAAAATTCGGGAAAAACTGAAAGTGTTTTTTCTATGGGGTTTTTTGTATAAAGCAAGACCACAACTCACGATTCGAACGATGGATATGTGTAATTCTTTTTTTGATTTGTTTTGTTTGTTATGGTCCTGGAAAAGTTTTCTACAAAAATTAACCTAAATTATTATAAAACATTATTAAAAATAGATGTGTTTAAATTCTTCAATTTAGGAGTAATATATAAAGGAAGAAATAAACTTTAAATTTAATGAATTATTTATTTTGAGCATTTAACAAAAATTAAAGAAACGTCTTTAAATCGTAAAGTTTTAACGAATAGATTTTACGAGGATCTTAATGAAATGATTGAGCCGCGCCATGCTTCGGAAGCGACTGCCTCGAGATGGCGCTGTGCATGCAGTAAACTTTTGTATTAAATTAGTATTATTATAAATTTGAAAAGTTAGGAAGATGCTGTATATGTTTTCAAAAATCAGTATGTAAAACTATTTTGACTTTACAATACACATTGATATTATTTTTTCCTGGTAAAAGAAGAATAGTCTAAGAAAACTACAGAGCGACGCCGGGTGATCAGCTAGTAATGAATAAATCGGAGCGTAGCTCAGGCGCCTGATATTAATTTACTTAAAGTAGAATTTCAGATACTAAAAAAGGCTAGATTTTATGTATACAAAAGCATATTTGGATTCCTTTTGCTAAACTTCAAACGAAATAAGCATATTTTAAAATTATTTTAATAAATCAAAAGTGGCGTTTGAGTGGTAAATTAGAAGAAAAGAAAATTTGAAAGTAATATGCCGTGAAAAATTGTAGAGTTGAAAATTCGGGTGAGTGTGCACTTTTAGAAACCAACCTCGATAAAATTATTCTAACCAAATTTTTGAGACCTGACGCAATGGACGTGGTATTTCTTTTGTAGAATTCACACAAGTATTTGTTTAAACTTAAAGATAAAAAGGCACAAGATGGTATTATTCCGTATCAAGTAACAATCGTTCTCTTGCTACATAAAGAATATAAAATTGGATGGAGAGGTTCTTACAACTCAAAAGTTGTTCAGAGGTTTTTCGTCAAGTAAATGTTACTCTGCCAACGTTAGTATGTTTCTGAGGTCTGAGTGAATCGTAACAAATTGGAAAATCAAATTTCCCGGACTAACAACAATTTAAAAATTATCACATTTTTTGTCACCATAAAACCCTTTATATTTTTTAGCGTTTTTCATATCAGTTTATAACGCTAAAAGCTTCAGAAATTGAGATATCCACTAGTGTAGATCAAAGGCAATAAATTTCCACACAATACAATTTCAAACCTGCAGAAGTTGTTAGAAGCTAAATCAGTTACACAGGTCTTCATAATCTCTTTGTTACAATGATTATCCACATTATTATCACATAGATATTCCACTTGTTGGGCGCACACCACATGAAATACTAGATCACACAATTTCGACAGATTAATCCATCATGAATGACAGTCCCAACCGAACTAAAAGGGAATTTCATAAGCCAGCGAATACAGTGTTTGAGCTCACGTAATTATTCGGCGATCGAAGCGAGTTTATGCAGTGAGATTACTTCCGAATGTAGTTCGCAAGCGTAGCATTTCGTGCACTCCCCTCTCGAAAAAGATTACTGCGCCAATAACGTCCGGCGACAATTATCACGTAATTACTCTGTGACAACTTCAATTTCTCTCTTCCCGGTAAAATTGCGTAAAAGGGGCCAGTTCTGCGGAGATGAATGAACCAACATATTTCCAAGCACGTTAAAAGTGCTGACGAGAAGAAAAATCATCTGTTCAAAGTTAGAGAGAGAGAGCAGAACCTAAGAGAAGAATTTGTCTTCGTTAAATATCTCGAAGAAAATTATTCATGAGATTAATGTGTTTATTCGTAGAAATTTTTATAACATTTTACGTGACTAAAATGTAACTCAAAAACAAATTTAATTAAATTCATAATATAAGCAGAATTTCCACAATGGGCTGAAATTATTTTTTTCAATTTTTAACTCTTTTAGAGATGAAAACCTAATAATATTCATTAAATGTATCCAGAATAATTTCGTGTTTAATCATTGACCCAGATTTCAAGTACAGTTATAAAAGACGTATTTTAAGGAATTTTATTTATCACAACATTTTAGTGCAAGACTAAAAATTAAATAAATATTATCTGCTTCATTTATACATCTTTGTTCCATTAATATTGAAATCTCTCAGACATCATTATTCCAACAGGGCTCTAATTTCGAAAACATAAAATATTCCAAAGATTCCGTATTTTTCGTAAGCAAGAACGTTCGATGATTCAAAATGTTGAGAGACAACGATGATAAAAGAAATATAAGTGATAAGAACGTCCTGAGATGCCAGTTTAACTAATTATATGTTCCCTTTTAAAATTAGTCCGATTCGGAGCGAAAGAATTGTAATCCAATGTATTTTCAACTTCGAAGAAACGAAGTACAATGAACAAACTTCAATGTTCCATCTCCTAGCATCACCATCGGCCAGGGAATCATCTAGAAATAACAAATGTCAGTTCGAATTTGCAAATAAAATATTCTCGGGAGTTTCTCACCACCCACTCGTTTCAATTATTCGGAACAAATCCCGCGCGTCGCTTCCGAGTGTCCCCCCCCCCGTCCCATTCACCCCATACTTACTCTCGCCCTCGTCAGAAGCCGCTGCGTCAGCATAGCAGAAGATCGATACCTTAAGGAGATAAAGAACGAACGCATCGACGACTTCGCTGCTAATTAGAGCTCGCAATCAAGGAGACCAGGCGGCGGTGCAACGACGCGGCGCAGCGCGGGGGCGGTGGCGGGGACCGGGACCGGGGGCGGGTGGAGAGAGAGGTGTTGAAGAGTCTACGTGGATCGCTCCCGCACGACCTCAGTCGCAACCAGAGGGCGAGAGTCACACACATCACGCGACGCGTTTGCGCGGGGGTGGCACCTGTTGAACGCGTGCGCACCTTCTCTCTCTCTCCACCCCCATCCCCTTCCTCTTCTCACGCTACGACAAATAATAGCGTCATAAACATGGCGATGGCCGTGCCATTATAAGCCAGTAAAAGCCCTTTAGAGGCGCGTCATATTTTGTGCGCGGCCTTAGCAATTCAATGCCGACACGAGTGGTAGTAAACTGCGGGACGTATGTGCTCTTGCGGCGGCCGCCTCCGCTGCCACCGGCGTAAGTCTCGCGGGGGCCTTGCAGGGCCATTTTTTTCTTCCTTCCCTCCCTCCGCGTCGAGAGACAGAGGAGGGTCAAGGGTGGGGCGGGTGGAGTGAGAAAAGGAGGGGGTGTCGTAATGAATAGCGTAGGAGGAGGAGGAGTCACAGAGCCCTTGCTTCGCCGCTGAATCAAATCAATTGCAATCTCTCGACGCGAGTCGCTATTTGAGAGAGAGAGCGGAAGAAGAAGAAGAAAAGGATCAAGGGAGAGAAAAGAGGATCAAAAGAGAGACAGATGTAAGTCTGCGAGAATGGAGCATTGAGAAGTTTGAAGCTGAGAGGAGTGAAGGGACAGACGCAAGTGGGTGGCGAGATGCTGACGTCATAGAAGAAGGAGAAGAGGAAAAGGGGAAGTAATGGAGCGAAGAAGGGGGACTGCGTCCGGGATGAAAGTGCAATTGTGAAAATGATGGTATAAAGAGAGAATAGGAACAGCTGCGACCAGTATGAGGACGATTGAGATAATTGTTTTACAGATAAAATGAAGTTCGTGATGGGGAGAGTCTGACGACTAGAATGGAGTTGGGAGAGACAAAAGGGAGGGGAGGAAGGGAGTGTTGATCGTCGAGTGTAGCAATTAAATAAACGAAATACGAAACAATGGAGATACAACATCGACTTGTTGTAGGTACTGAAAAGTTCAACTTGTTACACTTTCTTACAGAAGAAAGATAATTTATACCTAAAGATAAGTATTCTTTCGTTAGAGATGAAATAAACGACAAAAAATCACGAGGTCGAGGGATTTCTTCCAACATAAAAGAAATTGTCATTAATGTTTCTGATGAACTTTCTTTTCAATATTTTGAGTTATGTACTACTACTGTTACAACTACTCTTCGTATGGACTACATCTATTTCAACTGGGTTATCCTTTCTTCTTCTCTTTCCACCTCTCCTTCACTCTTTCTCTATGATTATCTTTCATCTTGCACACGTCTTTTTCTTAGGTTTCCCCTGGAAATCTTTACTCCTTTGCAATTTTTTCCCCGAAAGGTAATTGTTGATTGTATCTCCTCTGTACTAATATGAAATTCTTCCATGTCTTTCTCACTCTCCTTAAACCAGTTATTATCCATTCTCAACTTTCCAAAATAATTGAACAATTTTTTGTAAACAAAAGGCAATTGTGTTGAGATAATATTTTTCATATTATCTCTTTTAAAATAAGAAATTCACAAGAAATGAAATAACTTAAAAATATATAATATAACCATCACATAAAATGTTCAATGTATTGAACGTCCGAATAGAAATCACTGCAAAATAAGCTTCACGTAAGTTGGATTTCGTACACAAATATTACACTTACTTACTAATCCGTAAATGACTTTATGAAGTTACTATTTATAAAATCTCTCATAAATCTGGCCATTAGACCAGCAATGCTTCCCTCTACTCCTGTTTACGTCATGTAAGACATGTTGGGACAGTGATGACCCTAAGAAAAAGGGACCGACATTTGGCTGGAGTAGTTGACAAAAGCACATTTATTCTTTCAATTATTAAGTTATAAGGGTTTAAAATTGTAAGAGTTTTAGGGAAGATACACGCAATACATTTCGATGCATTTGAAAACTAAGAGTAATTGGGAAAACTAATAATTTCGAACTAGAAAAAATCCTTGTATATCATCCCTCGGCGAGATGTCTCTTCGTCTTTCCGTCGCTACGTCGAGGGTGATCCTACCCCTCGACAGGCAAACGAACGATCATCGGCAGGAGATGCGTGGGTCACCGGTGTTGGCCCAATTACCGCAGTTTTGTCCAAATTGAAAATATTTTAAAACGAATAGTTTAAAATATCTCTATCCCTCTAATCAGCAAAAATATGTTTTTGAGTGATTTCGATGAAGAATAAATAACCGAGAAAAAAGATAGATAAATCATAATAATAAGGCCTTGATATAAAAAATGTAGACAGAATGTGCTATGAAATAACGAATAATTATTATGAGTGGGAGCTTCTTTTGACAAGAATCAATGTAACAATGTCAAATTCGATTGGGAATAGAGAGAATTTTAGTTCAAGCAAGAAATAATCCTAATTCCTTGCCAATTCCCTGACCCAAGTAACGGTTAGATGGAAGAGCAGACATCGCTTGAACCTCGCCATAAGACAAGAAACAAATAAATAAATAAATAAATAAAATAATTTCGGAAGAAAGTAATATCCTTATTTAAGAAAACGGGAACTTATTGAAACTGACTCATTGACGATTAAAAAATGACTTCGTTTTTAGAAATATTTTTTAAAAAACATTTGCACCTCAGATACATTTCCACTGATCGTATCACTCCTGTCTCCCCTTTCAAAATTTTTAGGAAGATTTTTCATGTTCTTTTTGGTCAGTACACTAAAATTTTGTCAGAAGTGAAAATTTAATATATCGCGGTATAAAAAGTGTTCAATGTTTCTATGAGGATCGCGCCAAGCGCAACTCTGCTCATTAACACGGTCCTAATTCGAAAAATTCCGTTCCGGGTAAATTAACCTGTCGTCGGGAAATAATATCTTAACTAAATCTACGTTTGCGTAAATGTTATTATTCTCAAACAATTTCAACTATTGAACACAAACATTTAGAGGAGAATGTGGTAATATGGTTTCGATCTGTAATTCTTTGATCTTTTGTTGCTGCACTCACAAGGTGTGTAATTGAATTAGACATTTTCATCCGGAAAGAAAGGCGAGACACTAATTAGTTGTAAGCGTTTGAGTGAGGACGGTTTTTGTTGATTTCGGATCCTCCGGAAACATTCGTAAGTCATAACTCTTCGACAGTAGCGAATACTGTGCTGCTGTCTGTCGTCGAATTTTTGTAGCTTGTGGTTGTTCGTAATGGAGTGAAACATTGTTTGTAATTAAGGCAGAACTCAATGGAATAACAAATCATTGGCGAGAACCACTTAATAGATTGAGAAATTAACAAGTTAATACGCAGGGAAAATAATTATAAATGCTACTTGTCCGTAACTATACACATAAAAGCAACAATGGGGAATTAGAACGTGTGAGGAGACACAGAGGAAATATAGTACCTTTATTTATCACTGTCACGACAACTTTGTCTATTGTTTCTGTATTTTATTGCTTTTATTTTTTCTAAAACAAATATTTTCATGAACATATCAATCAATTTTATTAAAAAGTTTTCGACGTTTGGGCTTTTTAAAAAAAAACTAGAACTGAGGTTTACCTGGTCATACTAATACAATATTTTCCGGAACACACATAACCTAAATGTGAGTGTCCTAAGTCACATACGTTACAAACACAATAAGGCGCAACGTAATGAGTGTTTCGGCAAATCGTTTATTGTTTTGACATCGTATACCTCCGAGTTTGTATTTCTTGAGAAGGGCTTCCACCCATTTGAGGGGTCGAAACTCAAAAACATTTTAATAAACTTGATTGGGATGTTCGTGAGAAGATTTGTTTCGGATATTACATCAACCAGTGATACCGATTCGTTCTATTTTTACTGTTGGTAAATATTATGAAATTTAATTCACGACGTGTTACTACAATAGTACACTATTTATGTATCACATGAGGAAGGCCAAAATCCTGGAGAAACTTTGTGGGAGAAATATAGTTGTTTGTATATTTTCGAAAATGTAATAATTTAATAATATAGCAATGTTAGACGCAAATAACTCTACTAAATTTATATAATCGAAAAAATCTTTAAACTTATTTCATCCGAAGTAAAAAAATACAGGATAATAATAAAGCACTTATTCTAAAAAAACATCGCGAATGAGGAAATGGGGAAGGGACGATTAAGAAGTACATTCGTCTCAGGAGAAAATTATGTTTAGGAAAAAAAACGTTTGACTATTCGTAGAAAACATTATTCTGCAATGCAAAAAAAAAAAGGTTTTTAACAATACGAATACGCTATAAACTTTATTGTAAAAAAAGCAAAAGTTGCAAACTGCTTATGACCACATGAACTGCGAAGAATTTCATATTTACAAAAGAAATTATTTAATAAATACCTACTGTTATCCATTTATTATTCAAAATAAATTGTAGATATTAGTGCAGTAAAATTAGATATTAATAATTCAAAAGTATTAATGACATTCCCGCCCATGGAAAATTCGCCTCTACCCGGAGGAAAACCGGAGGAAAACCCGAGTCAGGACATATATAGTATCTCTATATATCTGTATTGCAGAAAAAACGTCCATGCATTACCTCAAATCTTTTGTTTTAAACAACTCTGAATCATTGGAACGAACGTCATCGGTTGATGTTTACATATGTACCATGAATAGCATACTAATAACGCTGCCCCACTCATCATCAAGGTTCCTTTGTCCAGTTCACTCTCAGAGGAATTCTGCGGAAGCACTGTGTGCCACGTGTGGGCGTTAAATTACTGCGGGACAGNCCAATTTCACCAAGTTCGTTTAATGTCTTAAACGAGATTTTCTGTGCAGTAAATCGTGATTATCAAAATGCGCGTTCCACCATCTTCGATTTACGAGAAAATCGCGATTAACGCTTAAACGTTCGGGGACCCTTCGATTACCAGCGCAAATCGCGATTTTCTTCAGAACTGCGAGAAATATGGCGTCCATTTTGTTTGTTTGCTCGTAGCTCGGTTTATAGGTTATGTTCAGTGGCACGAGGGAGGCCCGCTGCTGCCTATGGTGTCCTTAGGTGGCGGTAGTGAGCAACATGATGCGTTTTCCTCCCGTCATTTGTCTTCAAATTACCCATAATGCACTGTAAAACTACTACCAACCCAGAGATTCTTCAGAAACATTGAGCAACTTAATCGACGATTAGTTTTGCTTGGTGAAACGCATAAAATGTAATCGCGATTCCATTTACCTAATCACGTTTAAGGAAATCGCGATTATTCTACATTTGGTGAAATTGGGCCTTAGACATTGTCCCGATGCTTTACTACGGGAGATGATTGAAGTACTGCGTATAAAAGTTACTTATTATTCGAGGATATGTTTTATCGCAAACAAAACAAATGATAGGTACTAGGTGACGTTTCGGAAGGAGTGAGCTGAGTGTGAGAAGATGGAAGAATTACTGTGTGACAGCAAAACTTACAAAGAGGTTAACATCAACCCCACCAGTAGGATGATGAGTAAAAGCAATAAATTAATTAACTGTTTATTCGATGAACAAAAAATTTCAATTCAAGACAAACACAGACTTGTCACCCACAACACTGCCCTAAAATTTATGGACTTGTTAAAATACACAAAGCTCACAACCTACTCAGACCCATTGTCAGCTTTACCAATTCACTCACATATCCAACTGCAAAATTTGTGAGTGAGATCCTTAACAGAATAACCAACAACAAATACAATATCCAAGATTCTTTCCAATTTGTAAAAAAAATTAAAGAGCACAATATCCCAGATAATTACAAAATTATCTCATTAGATGTTAAATCCCTTTTCACTAATATACCTATCACTAGGGCTATTGACATAATAACTGAACAGTGGGAACAAATAGAACAGTTCTGTACTCTTCCTTCAAATGAATTTATACCTCTTGTCAGATTGGTTTGTGAGGGTTATCTCACATGCAATGGGAAACAGTACCTGAAGATTCATGGTATTGCAATGGGTAGTCCCATAGCCCCTATTTTATCAGACGTAGTGATGAACAGATTACTGGATGATGTATTGGGGCAAATTCTCCTCCACATTCCTTTCATTTACAAATATGTTGATGATCTTATTCTCACCATTCCTGTGGTACTGATGATGTGTTGCGTTACATGAACGGTTGTGATTCAAAGACAGATACCGAAAACATTTATATCAATTTGTTATTAAAAAAATAAAAAGTCAGTGACCTTAAATTGTTTGTTTTTAGAAAGTCAAATCAGTACTTCTTCCATTGTACTCTCTTATAATTAGCATCTTAACTTGTTCATAATCATCTCTTTTATGTTCTGAATAATTCAAATGGAAATCTTGCAAATATATTATTATTTTGCGCTAACTCCTTATTGTAATCATATATAT
>NNCF01126724.1:414163-426519 GCA_002313205.1 Laupala kohalensis | reverse complement strand
TGATTGAATTGTGTTTGCTATATTCATTGTTATGTCTCTGTACAACCGTTTATATCATGTTGCCATGACGACTCCGATTCGTGTTCTCATAATCTGTGCTCGGTTAAGTTACGTTGTCCTGGCTCACGACATCAAATCTGTTCAGTGTATGTTCGGACATTCTCTTAGTGATATACAGCACAATTCTCCATATGGCTGCTTTTTGTTACGTTTTAAATTGTACACATTAAATGGTTGTTAAGGGAGGCTTTAATCATTGGATGCCATATTAACAATACTTTGGGTTACTCGGTAAGTTTTTTTCATACATTTGATGTATACTATTGTTATTTTTATTGTATGCTTTGTGTAACATCCACACTATTACAGCTCTGAAAATGGAGCAACAAATGTTCGGAAACGTCAGCTAGTACCAATTGTTTGTTTTGTTTGCCAACTCGTGATAAAACCTATCCTTGAACATCAACATGGCTGATAACCTTCAACTTACTACTGACACTTTTTTATGATAAAAGGCAAAAAATATCTTATGTTGTTTGACATGGCAAGAATTGAGTATTTTTAGCCGTCCAAAATATTTTAGTAATTTTTTATGATACTTCAAAAATGAACTTTGTTTTGAAAGAATATTTATTTCTGAGTAATTTCGTATTTTTTAAAATATAAAGAGGTGTTAGAGGAGTAGCTAGTAAGTGTAAAAGTTAGTGTTACAAGGAAAAGTAAGAGGAGGGAGGGTCAGCATTTCAGAAGCGACAGCTACATGAACTGGGACATTAATGTGGAAAGCAACAATTTTTTTCAGGTTTCTTGACTTGGTGATGAGAAAGCACGCCAACCCCTTAGCAAACGGAGGGGCTAATTCATAACTTAGGATAAAATAATTTAGTTCATGGAATCATCAGTGTGGATGTTTCAATTATCTGTCATGAAACTAAAATGTAATGGGTTTACAATCAATTTAAAACACAATGGTGAAAAATTAAAAAGGTGAAGAGTGTTCTGCGTGAATTACATGTTCGAAATTAGGAAGCTGCGGTTCGGATGCCACCCGTAGTCTGGGATACATATAACGCTAACGACAGAAATTAGCGTCAGCTTGCTGAGGCAATGGCTCGGTCATAAAGCCAGTCATTTCCTCTCGGTGTTGCAGTTGAGAGGAAGAGGTGGAGCTAAAATAGGGACATTAGGGATGTGCTGCGGTATTACAAAAATCTATTCAGCAACAAGAACGGGCATTAAAACTTGTTGAAGATTATTATCACTATAATTTTTTATTTATGTCTAAACACGTTGTAACTTTTCTTTTATTTCAGTACTTTGCAAAGTTAATCGTCAATGAATTGTGATTGCTCATGCCTAATAACTGTTTAAACAAACATGATTAAGAGACCCCAAGTTGTTAATTTTTAACTCAAATCCCTTTTTACATTATATTTATAGTTCTTTGATATAGATATTTTTATGTATTTCCTATTGTTTGATTGGGACATTAATATACACAATAAAACCGTCCTCCCCACTTCTTTGAGTACCTATGCTCTTTTATTCGGATTATGTTTCAACAATTACTAAACATAATTTGATCAGGTATTTTCCTTCTTTTCATTTTAATTTTTTTTTCCCTTTCGTTTAATAAAATGCATCACTCAATTACGATGGAATATAAACGATTGCTAAATGGTTTTCCTAAAAGAAACGAAATCATTACATGAAAAACATAATTTTTTGTTTTCCCTGGGTTACATTCCTTCTTCGTATTTCACCTTGTCGTTGTGTGTACTGCCTTGACCGCGTCTCCCCGACGTCTTTTAGGATCTTCCCTATTCCGGTTCCAAAGACTCATTTCGTGTAAGACTGTTTAGAAATAAAATTCTACTACGGTTTTGTTTCTTTTTCTTTCCATAGGAATGGAAATGGAAGTTCTTTCGTATTAATAGTATTTATTTTCTGCAAAAGGACAGATCTACCCGGTGGCAGTATATAAGGAAATTACAATACAAAAAATACAAATCACAGAGCACTGATTTAAAAAATTGTTAAACAAAACATTAAACTATATGATACAACTAATATTAAAGTATTAAATATAAAAACATTTTACCCTGAAACATCTAAAAAATATTAATAAAATCTTATGGTACATTTTATTTCACTGATGACCCAAACACTTGATTTACCCCTTTCGTGCACTTCACTTCACATTTCCCTTCCCACCTTTTCTAAATCACTTATTTCCTTCGTTTTACTTCGCTTCACTACCCACTATCACTCCACTAACTTCTCATCTACACTTACTTACGCACCCATTCTTCCAGAATTTGCCTAATCCTTTTTAATTTGTTCGTTCCCCTTTTCTTAGAGCGTTTTTGAATTTAAGAGAGATGTTTCTGAGCCCGATAGCGCTCCCACAACATCCACAGGCAAATTGTTCCAGTCCCTAATTGATCTATTAAGAGATGAGTATTTTCCTACGTCTGTTTTTTGTTTCTTTTCACGAATTTTGAAAAAGTGATCATATCTACCCAATCTCGTCGGTTTTTCTAAACTCTCTTTGACATCCCGCCACGCTGGTTCGTTTTTAAATGTACTGAACAAATATCCCAGTCGCGCTCTTTTTCTACGAATTTGGAGAGGTTCTATTTTTGTGAAATTATTCGCATCCTTACCCATGTTAATGAATTTAATCGCATTTTACTGAATTTTTTCTAATTATTCTATTTGATATTATCTATAATGATCCCATTCTGCCGATGCATATTCCAGTAGAGGTCTAACAACGGTGGTGTACGAGTATGCTAACTCTTTTGTTGTCGGATTGCTGCCTTTCTTTTAAAATTCGTTTAATGAAATTTAGAGACTTCCAAGCTTAATTTTAAAAAAAATGTTGTATGTGCGTGCTTGTTATGGTAAAAAGGAAGGAAAAATAATGAAGTTTTGAAGAAGTAACTACTGTTTGACCTCGAGGCTTGTTTTTGTTCTTAAGCGATTCGAGGAGTCGTGGTATCTGAAGATCTCTGTCATATTTTTGAGTGGAGTAAGACTACTTCAATTTAGGGGAGTTCTCATATAATCATTATTTTTTAATTTGGACAGGATACCTTCAAATTTTATTTTTTTAAATAAGCCTTCCATAAAATTTCAGATTTGAAAACTATGTTTTAAGGCTTAATGACAGGCTTTAAATTTTCAAAATTGTAAGATTGTGAAGACTAGTAGAGATCCCTGAAATAAATTTATAATGTCTGAAATTTTTACAGAAGTTTTATTTGAAGACATAAAACAAATGAGAGGGCGCCCCTTCCGAATTTCAAAAGTTTTTTTAAAAATCGTCCTTAATGTTTCGTTAGATCGAATCCATAATCTCCCGAAAATCGAATTCTGCAGCATCTCCAAGGAGAATATCAATGGAATATCAAGTTTCTTAGAACTATGAGTACATTGATAGAGAAGTTTGCACGACGAAATGTATTTTGTCATCTCCCTATGAATCCGTTGAAATAGTTGCAGTCAAATTATGGAAAGCGACGTCAAGGTTCTAGTGCCACTGTTTTTCGCACAGACTGTATACCGTAATCTATTCTGCGATACCGTAACCTATGAGTCACCGTACTCTACTCTCAGATACAATTTCTCGGAACTGCTCTCCAAGCTACGGCAGAATTCCCAGTAAAGTTTAGGGTCTCTCGAATGAATAGGTTTGGTGTGTTTTCTCGAACTCTTTTCGCACTTAACAGGAAACAAAACGATATTCTATCTCACTGACACTACGACCTTTAATCATGGAAAATTCCAGCAATAAACTGAGAGTTCTGGTACAGTATCGTAAATGTAATTATAGGGAGTATTTTCAGACCAACGTATGCGCACACGAAGCGGAGAAGGTGACAAAAACAACTTATTAAGACGGAAGTTAAGGTTTCATGCAATATTTAAATATTGTTACACAATATTAAGAAAAATAAAATGTTTTATTGTTTCAGAAAATGCGTCAGAATTTATGTAATAATTTTACTTAAGAAGTCGTATTACTTGGCTGCTTCCATTTGTTTTGATAGGAGCTGTCAACACAAAACATAAAGCTCCAAACACGTTCACCTCTTCAGCAAAATGCAGACTGAATAACAATCCACCGAAAGAGTAAGAAGAAGAATCAATAAAAAACACAGCTTATTGTTTGAAGAAGAATTAATCTGATTGGTGGTCTAAGAAATACAGAGTCATTGTCAAGAAACGTTTTATTGGTTTGATCAATAATGCATTGAATTTAATAAGTTAATTCACACTATTCAATAATACGAAATGTTGTAAGTGGTTTCAATATGGAAAAATGACCCAAAAAAACGAATTTAATAAAATACAATGCGTATTTCAGTCGCTTCCTGGCTCCAGTGAAAGACAGCTGACATTCTGACGACGATCGTCATTTGTCCATGCGTTCGAGGCGATCCGGTCATTAGCGCGCCCTACTGGTATAAGTGAGAACTATATTTCTTCAGCTGTTTGGGCGGACGGCGACACGCGTGGTCGCCTGGCGGTTCTCCACCGCATAGTGATTAACTATAATATATATTTTAAGCGGCAATCTCAATTCAGCAGAACTGCGCAGGCGCGAGAGACACCTCACAGCAGGAGTTGACTGCTCATTCCAGGTGTTTATCAATCCACTTCCTGCACGATCGTTTCAAGCGTGTGTGTTGGGTTTTTCGAAACAGGAGCTAACACGTGTACCCTCAAGTTCAAACTCAAAGTTTTTCCTCTTTGTTTCCAAAGTTTTAATGCATTTTGCACAGGTGTCTGAATTGTCAATTTCTCACAATGAAACGTGGTACATCTTGTAGTATTGGCACTAATTGTATATACGAGAACATGAACCCTAGGACGATTAAGTAAGGGGTTCGTTGAACTCACAATTGTTTATGTTCCTTAACCTCTGCCCAATTAAATGTCATGCAAACATTTTCCCTTTGAGTTATTGAATATTGTAGGAAACTTTAATGTCAATAATTTTTTTAGAAAACTCCTCGGAAAGAAAAACAACTTTGAATATGGGTTCAACAAACCCCCTCTTAGGTTTCCATGCTACAGAATATTTTTTTGTATTTCCCACCTCTACAACTATGTAAGTCTATGTTTCTTGTTGGTTGGCATTCTTGATATTCTCAACAATCACTTTGTTTTCAGAGGAACTGATTTTTGATGTCATTTAGCTGTATTTTTTATCGTTTATACTTCCAGTGAATTAGTTCAGTTCCCTGCTGTTCACATCGACACTCAAAAATGTCTTAAAAAATACGTGAATCATCTTTAGAAAGAGTACCGGATGAAATTAACAACATTTATAAGTTACTGTCGTAGATAAAACACACAAACGTTTTTGAAAGTTGTAATTTTTTATCAGAAGACTATTTTAATACCAGTGGGTTCATCAAAACACTGATTAAATACCCTTCGGCATCCTTGTTACAAAAAAGGAAAAAAACTTAGGCGTCCTAGGGATACGTCTCCCCAACCGCTATGCAACGTGAAGCGTCGCGACGCAATGCAGGGTTGCGTTCTTCAGGGGCTGCGCAATATGGAATTGAACAGTTATAAACATTTGTTACTACACGAGAGACTCAAAGTAACTAGTGGTGGAAAACCATTTCATATCCTTTCTCACATATGTTTATCCGACTGCAGTATACAGTGAGACAAAATTCTATAGTGAAAGGGTCATTACTGGCGTGGTCCTCTATAATTTGGTCATCTTCCACTGCTCTATTCATGCTCAAAGTCGCTAGATGAACTTATTACTGTCTTTTATTAGATATTTGAAAGTAAAATAAATATTCAGAATATTATTTCAAAATATAAAGCAAAATACCAATCTTATAAATATCGTAAAAGTGTTATGTATAAATATAATTTCGTTGTAGACAGAAATTGATGAATTTTCGTATCTGCAGTGCGTTTGCAGTCCTCGTATGTATTTTATCATTATCATATCTTTCATTTCAGTTTACGAAAAGTGTACTATAAGTCTTCTCGGTCACTTTAACTTGCTATATATTATTCAAACTTCTTGAAACAGTAACCTAATGTGTAAGTGTAGCATACAGAAATTATTTTACTGCGTCTATACGAAACTTTCAATCGAAATACCGGTAATGCGGATGTAATGTATACTAATTGTCCTTTTCGTACAGAAAATTGAAGTAAAATCGTCGCAGCCGTTTATAAAAACATTCAAAGGAGTACTTTGCCTTCATGTGAAGCACGCTTTGATTTGAAGTGAAAAAAATAGAGCACGTGCATCGACAACAAGTAAATTATACCGTAAATACAAAATTGGGAAGTAAATTGGTTCATCCGTTTACTCAGAATCGCTGTGCACAGACGGGGTGACGGATGGAGGGACGTTACGCCAAAAACCGCTTTTTCAGAATCAGGGATAACCAAAACGAATTTTTGCGTCGAAATCTCGCTTTCGAATATTTTCGCGATTACGAAACTTTCTATATACTACGTATATGAGAAAGTAAAAAACTATAACAGAAACCTGAATACATACGAACAAACATTTAATACATTCACTTAGATTTGGATGACACTTTAGGTTTTAGTCCATACATTGACACCATTTAAATCCACATTTCTTTTTACTTTCTCTGTTCCCTTAAACTCCTTGAAACGGTGCTTCCAATTTAAACCTTTCGGTTGAGCGCATCGAACAATTACGAAGTTTTGCGGTTACATTCCTCATTTAATTGCTAACCGTGAGTTAACCTCGCATACCAGATTTGGGGGAAAGGTAACATTGGATGATTTGATGAATAAATTCTATATACAAAACAAACAATTATGCAACACGGGAATAAACTATTTTACGTTAAAAAGAATCATTCCTTCACCGAATATCATCAAAAAACATTTAGTGTAGTTACATGGATAATTTGGTTCATATATGTTCGTCTGGTCTCATTTATTTATTTCATTCCTTAGGAACGTGGGAAAACTATCAGGGAAAAATATGTATCTGAACTGCAATAATTTCCTATGATTGATTTTATTTCTTAGAAAATAAACTAACTAATCAAAATGCTTCTATGCATATTTTCAAAATTTTGAATATTTAGAAACTGGAAGTGTATATGATGTTGCTATGAGCTTTTTTTTTTAGAAAAAGGCTTCTATTCTAAACGATATCAAAGTGAAATCCCAAGTTTTGTTTACATACATGAATTTGTTCGTGAGTTATCGAGGGAACAAAATTCTTAACATACACAAACACACATACGACATTGCTCCTATGGCTGCGATTGAAGGTAAAAAGGTGGAAAGGAGGAACTAAAATGTACTGCGCGCTCGTCATTCTAGACGCGAAAAATGCATTTAACACCGCAAAATGGGAGGGCATATTGGATGCTCTGCAATTGTTGGGTGTGCCTGAATACCTGATGAAGATAGTTGGCGACTACTTCAATGGATGACATCTTAGGTACTAGGTTTACCGTGACTGTAAACTCTATGAGGTAACGCGTAGGTGTTCCATAGGGTTCGGTTCTTTGCCCTATCCTCTGGAACATAATGTATGATGCGGTTCTGAAATTTCCACTTCCAGAAGAAGCGAAGACAGTTGGTTTTTGCCGACGATATAGCAGAGGTATTTGTTGGGAAATGCCTTGAGGATGTCACTCTCACAGCCAAAAAGGCCGTGGCTACTATTCACCGGTGGCTGGCATCAGTTGGACTTCAACTTGCGGACGATAAAACGGAGGCAGTGCTCATATCCAGCCCAAAGGCAAGAGAGACAATTACTCTCAGAGTCGGTGGCTGCGATATTCCATCCTAGCGTTGTGTGAAATACTTAGGTATTCAAATCGATGGCCGCGATTTGATAATCGATGGCTGCGATTTGATGAGCATCTCTGCAATGCATCAGGTGGCTAACGCACTTTCGCGATTAATGCCCAACGGTGGAGGCCCCAGGCAAAACCGGGGAAAATTGACATCGTGCGTGGTTGCTTCCATCTTACTGTAAGCCGCTCCGATTTGGTAACGGTCATTAGCGGCCAAAGCTTATGGACAGAAGGTCAAGTCAACCTATCGTACAGTACTACTACGGGTCATTTCTGCCTTTCGTGCAGTGTCATGTGATGCAACTTGAATGTTTGCATCAATGCCACCAATTGACCTTCTGGCAGAGGAGCGGGGTTACCTATCAACGTGGTAAAGAGAACATTCAGCTTCCCAGTACACAATCACTGAAGAAGAAAAGCAGAAGACATTTGCGCTTTGGCAAACGAAATGGCAGTCGTCAGATGTAAGACGATGGACTTACCATTGAGATATGGGCCAAAAGAGAGCATGGTGAGTTGGGTCACAACGTCACCCAGTTCCTAACGGGGCATGGGTGTTTTAAAGCATACCTGCATCGCTTTAAAGTGATCGACAACCCATTAGGTACAACGTCCGACAGAAACCGAGATTGCATATCATATCTTTTTCAAACAGTGAAACTCATGTTAGAATCACCTGATAACTGGAGCAATATATCAAACTGTATAGCACGCACTATCAAAAAGCTACGATCTCAAGAGAGAATGAGACAAATGTCTGTTAGAGACAACCAAGAGAAGCTATTAGCTCTCCCGCATCCGAGAAGTAATGAGCAACGGTGGTTCCGCGGGAAGCGATGAAGTAAAGGGAGGTATTTTTTAGTGGGTCGCTTCCAAGTTCATCCCCACATACTCCTGAAGTGCGGACCCTTCAGGGTATTTGTTAGCAGATTTTTCACCTACCCTCGTAAAAAACACACGACATTGGACATCATCGCCAAAATTTGACTCCCCTGGACCCAATTCGCAAAGATCCGAAGAAATTGTTTGTTCTGAATAATAAATGTTTGTTGTAAGCTTCACTTTGTTGGTAGCAAATTGCAGTATTCTGATTTGCTGACTAACCATATATTGGGTTTAGATTTCGTTTGGGGGAAGGCGTAAAAACCGCTTGTTGTGCTCTTTCTCCAAAATGCCTACTGTTTGCATTCGCAAACGAAGCTCCGTGACGCAATCAAGACGACCGCAGCGCTTCCTTGTGTCGCGTCGCGGAATCTGCATGGCGAAGGCCACTCCGTCGGAAGCCGACGGTCACGGTCGCAGACCGGTCGGTGGGAAGGGGATACAGCGCAGCCGGCGACTGCTACTTGCAGATAAGAAGTACCCCCTTCGCCCCACGTTTATCAGAGCGCAGCGGGTTCTGCCACCCCTCCCCTCCCCTCCTTCGCATCCTCAGACCCGGGGTGGCGAGAAATGGATGCAAGCGTAGCAAAGGGTTCCGGCGCCTCTTTCAATTACACTTCACGCTGTGGAGAGAAGGGAGAGGGGTAGAGAGGAGGCCGCTTCTGAGAGACACGGTCACAGAGTTATTTAGCACCCCTCAGAACTCTCACTCGGGTTCACCCCCACCCCTTCATAACGACAAGCTTCCTTTGCGGGAGACACGGAGCCGACTGCCGACTCTGGACGGCAGTCTCATTAAGGCAGGCGGCGAAAGCGTTGGAGGTAAGACTGAATGCACCGAATGGACATATGGTGAAAAGGTGAAGTGTGCTGCTGGCAAAGATGGTGGAGAGATTTCGGTTTCATGAATGATCCAGCCTTTAAGGTATTATGTGCGCCAGAGCGACTAGGCATAGGAACCCCCAAAAAATGATTTAAATTATAGTTTCAACCATTCTCTATCTAGTGACGATGAATTATCATACACTTACGGGGCAAAATTTTGAATTATTAGACTTTAAATTTATACGGCCTTATATAGAGAAACTTTCGCGGGCTCATGTTTTCTTGATATTCTGGCAAAAGTACCGGCTTTACACTCCGAAGAAAAACATACTAAAACATAGCAAATGGGAATAGGAACGCAATGATGTTAAGATTTTCATACCTTAAGGGGTGATATCAAGAATAATTCTCCAAAAACTGTGGAAAGTACTGTTCTAACGGAAATGGCGGCCGCTTCACGTGACTGAAGACAATGCGACCTTGTCAAAGAAAGAGTCAAACGACAGTCTAAACTAATTATCAAGTTTTAAAATCACAAAATAATTTTTCTCATCCAATATAAAATATACAATAGAATGAATTATTAATCAATAAGAACAACTTTGTTGAATATTTGCAAGTTTCGTGAATAGTCGACAACTTGACTTCAGTCAATGCGCACATAATAGCTTAATGTGGAACTATGAAGTTCCAAGTTAGTCAAATCACAAAAATGTATATAACTGTTGTCTTTACTTTCATTCTAATTGCTTTAAAATACAACAATATTAATGGCAATTAATAAAAACATAATTAAATCTGTATCTATCAATTAATAATATTGTACGAACAATATTCAGGAATTCGCTTGACTCATTTGAAATGCATGCAAACATGGCGTACCAACGTAACAGTTTCATGATTCATGCATCTCATCTCGGAAAAAGTGAAATATCTCTCTCCGAAGTTCGTTGATCTGCAGAGAAAAGTGATGTGAGAAAAACTACCAAAAATTTACTGGAAATCAAAGTAAACTTCCATCTCTTTCGAGATTTAAAAGTGAGTCGTCTTTGAAAGAAAGTGTTTCCTCAATGAGACGCAATGAATTACCCCATCAATTAAAATCGCAAATATCTGATTTGAATGTTCGGCAAGGAATGTTTTAAAGATAAAACCACAATAACGGAACGATATATACGAGGATTGATCATGAATGAAAGATTCTTTTTACAAGGCCAACGTTTCGGCAATTTATTTTTCCTTCGTCAGGGCTACAAAGAACATACACAATTTACATTATTTCTAGTACAACTTTGAAACACCTTATTAACACAAACAATATATCTGTGATTACTTACTATCTATCTATGAAATAACTGTTACAAAAACATACCCAAAAAGTCTTATTATAATGCAAAACAACATACTTGTATGATATGGAACCACACCATCATCAATTACCACCAACCATAACCTCTAAATACAACCCACTACATCTCTACAACCTTCTTGGTGTATGTCAAAAACAAAAATATAAACAATGCAATTCATAAGTTCAGTCGTGGCGAAACAACCCTACCACTGCTGCCAACCCATTTGTCAATAATATTTTTGTACATGATACAAACTAATACTGACAATTTAAGTAGGTTACAAGTTCTATCACTTAACTTAGTGATGTGAACGATTTCTTTAATTCATCTCTTTTTGTAATTAGGTTCAACACATAAAGTTTTTGCATTTTGATTTGCCAAGCATGTTTGCACATGGGTAATGTGTGCGCTTTAGCAAAATCCATACCCATGTGTGCTTTAGCAAAACATGCTTTGGTAAATCAACACAGTTTTGATTTTCAAAATGCAAAAATTTTATGTGTTGAACATAATTACAAAAAAAAAGATTAATTAAAGAAATGGTTCACATCAGTAATTGTGCGACCTATATTGTGCAGAAAGAGTAATTTATTTTAAATACATATTGCGAGAAGGGATTATAGACTCGGGGGAGAAAAAGAATTTTTTGACCACAAAGGAAAGTTATCATAAATTTAGGGAATGTGTCACACAGCTGGGTGTTCTTTGAGACATTCTTCGCAAGGAGACATCGAAATGAAGAGAGAAGGCAGAACACGGAATGTGAGATTCGGTAATGATTCAATAAAATATTATTATTATTATATTATTATTATTCATCCTAAAACCTTCAACTTACACTGTCTGAAGTCAATAAATATATTTTAAACCCACTAAACCATACTCATTCTCCGAAATACATCTTTCTATAATACGCATCAACCATGGCAATATTGCACATGAAAGCTCAAATGAGAAAAGAAGAATAAAACCATAACAAATGATACCAGCAATTTACTATCTGTTGTCATCAATAAAACACGCGCGGACATAATGTATAAAATGCATAAAAAAAGTCGAACCCATATCAGGGAGAAGAATATGAGGGATATGGGAATATTTAATACATCTTTAAAATATTTTCTTTCATAGATTCAGACAGAAAAAGTAATCAGATGTCATTGACACTTACAACAATCTATTTTACACAGGGCGATCGGTGGTGATTCTAGCAACATTTAGATTTAGAAAACAAGGGACGTTTCACCATTTATTAAACGAGGTACTTCGGAACAAAATGAACGAAGGGAAAAATCCGTTTTCATTCTTTTCTTTGATCCCAGTCACCAAATCGTTCAATCTTCAACATGATGCGACACAAGCGTGGAGGCTAGAGAGGAGTTCTTTTGTTGACCCACGTGATTAGTTAGGATGGTTAGTAATAATAAGAGATGTTGATTCCAGGAAGAGATTGATAGAG
>NNCF01126724.1:393690-406024 GCA_002313205.1 Laupala kohalensis | reverse complement strand
GAGTTTGAACCCACGCTCTACCGCTCAGCGGAATCCAGGAAGCGAAGACGCTACCACTTATATGTATATGAATTATCTGTGCACTAGATTTGTTGAAACTTAATTGTTTTAAAAGTTACGTTAAATCTTAATATCGAATTGGAAACGAAATGACCAACAAGAATAAATTAAGTCACGCGAAAAGGGAAGACCGTATTGATGAAACAGGTCGTACGACAACTTCAAATATCTTGAAGCGCTTTGACCCTCCCTCCCTCGACCCTCCATCAAACAGTCGCGGACAAACGAAAGAGGCATCACTTCATTGACGAATACGCATCGAAAAACACTCTCTTCAACTATCCACACTCACAACGCGAACAAACAATTTTCCCACAGTGGCTCACAATGACGTCACAGCGGGTCTACGCAGACACGCTCATCTCTCCGGAGAGTTTGCCACCCCCCTCTCAGATCCCCCCTCAGCCACCACCCCATCCCTGCGGACGGCGTTTGTTGATTCCGAAGCCCCCGTCAGCAACGAAGCTTCTCCCTCGACCGCCCAGGGGAAACCCCTCAAGCATTCACAGGTGCATGTATTCGTATATTTTTCCATAGCGTTAGAATAACACTGGAGGCTGTAGGATGAGTAAAGGGGACTCCGGGAGGCGTGGCACGATTCGGGACAAACGCCCGAGAAAAAATTACGAACAAGCGAACATCCTCTCGGAGAATTAAGGTATTATGTGAATCGCGTTAACTGAAGTCAAGTTGCCAACTATTCACAAAACGTGGAAATATTCACCAAAGTAGTTCTTATTAATTAATAATTCATTTTTTATATTGGATGAGAACAATTATTTTGTTATTTTAAAACTTGATAATTAATTTAGACTGTCGTTTGACTCCTCCTTTGAGAAGGGTCGCGTTGTCTTCAGTCACGTGATGCGTCAGCCATTTCCGTTAGAACAGTATTTTGCACAGTTTTTGGTGAATTATTCTTGAAAATGTTCCGTAAGGTGTTTAAGAAAACCTTAACGTGCTTGCCTTTCTATTTTCATTTGCTATGTTTTAGTAGGGGTTTTTTTCTGAATATTAAACCGGTACTTTTATCAGAATATCAAAAAACCATGAGCTCGCGGAAGTTTCTCCATATAAGCCCATAGTAATTTAAAGTCAAATAATTCAAAAATGCACACCGTAAGGGTATGAAAATTCATCGCCACTGAATGGTTCAAACTATCATTTAAAACATTTTTTTTTTTTGGGGGGGGGGTACTTAAGCCTTGTCGCTCTGACAAAGCACATAATACCTCGGAGAGACGACGGGGACGGAAGCGAGGCGATTGCTAACATTGAAGAGATGCGGCGCTTGCGACTGCTGATGAGTTTTGCTCGAAAGGTCGCTTTTTTGAAGTGGGAAGGGTCGTTAGACACATTTATCAGCACTCACTTTAAAAAATTATCCGTTTTTTATCATTTGAAAAATAACCGTTTAACAAAACACTTTGAAAGTAAGTTCTTTTTTTTTTTTAATTAAAATATTTAAAAAAAATTGTCTAAAATTATTTATCACAAATTTTGTAAAAAAATCTTCTGTAATCATGGTATGACCCAAATACGATTCGTCGCCATTTCCTCTTCAGCTACAATTTGATGAACGATGTTTGTATCGTTGGAAAGAATTTTTTTTTTCTTTTTATGATTCTGATTACGTTAAGAAAACATTTTAACTATCATAGTGGGATACGATCTCCATCATCAACACACAACACTTCCAAATGAAGTTTAATCGATGACAGGTACTCATCATGAATGTTACAAACTTCCACTGATGAAAGGAATTTAATGCATTTACGAAGGAATTATCCATTAATATGTACATATTTGTTTCAGATCTCAGAACAGAGTCCGGAGAGCAGAGGAGTAATATGAAATGTCTATTTTATTTTCAATTATGTAGTATAACTAGTAGCAAAAAGGAGTCAGTAGGTTTACCGAACCGCCCAATAATTTAAGAAATTCCGTTTTGTTCTTGTCTGCGTAAAATAATTACTCCGGTCGCCCCACCCGTGGCTCATCAAGTCATCCCGGGTTCGATTCCCGATGGGGTCAGAAAATTTGTAGCTTTTCACATTAATGTTCCAGTTCATGTATAGCTGTGACTACTGAAAAGCAACCCTTCCTTCCTCTATCCAGCTCCTCCTAGTATCAATAACTGTAACTATTACTAACCACTTCTACAAACCCCTCCATCTGGGCCAAGTTGTAGGTAAACCCAGCAATGACCCAATTCCTAACTCCTATCGCTCCATGTAGATAAGCTTCAATAGCACGCTACATTTCCCAATTACAGATACAACAATAAAAATAAATACATTACTCCGTCCCTCCAAAAAAATTATATTACTTTTTCTTGTCGCTTTTTTATTCATTTGTGTAGACCTCTTTATTATGTTCTTTTTATGACAAAACCAACAAGGGTTGTTTATCTCTGCAAACTAATAAATCATTTTTGTTTCGATGGCAGCATGATGCTGGGTTAGCAAGTGGCCATAACGTGAAGCCTGGCGGAAGAGTATTTGCAAAAGCAACAGAGCAAAGCCTGAAAGGTCACATTTTTTGTATGAATGAGCGAAGCATATTTGAGTTTGCGTGTGTGTGTGAGAGAGAGAAAGAGAGAGAGGAGGACTTGTTTCGTATGCATGTCGTTTGTTTAGATGTTCGGTGCTGCGCTCTGGTGGCGTATGCACTCGAATGCTGAGATGAAGCTGTATATTTCATAGATTGTGACAAATGTTACGATGGTATTTCAACACTTGTTAAAACATAGTCCAAGTTTCTTTTTATTGCCAAAAGGAAATAATTTTCTAGACCCGAACACGTAATTAATTTGTACTATTTAGCTCTTACTGAAATAAAGAATTTTAATTAAATTAAATCTATTCTAATAAAAGTGAATTCAATTAATTAACTGGAATTAAATCAAAACTGGATAAATTTATCGACAAATTTTTTAAAGAGGTATAGTAAGAATTGATGCAAATAATTCCGGGAAAAGATGCAATTATTGACATGAAAACAGTTACGTTATCAAATAATGACACAGTATTCTTTGTATTTTTTACTTTGTTGGTTTTGACTGGAATAAGTTTTCGTTCGTTTTAACGTAATTTGCGATGTAAAAAGTTCACGTCAACATGTCGTGGTTTAGCACGACAATTGTGGCACTATTTCCGAAACACAGGTTCTGGAATGGTTGGGACTAGTACCCGGAGTTAATCTAATCACTGAGAAGTTCTTTACTTTTATTGTAATTGTTTTGTAACTCACATTAAGAATCATAACGATGAAAAATATTACTTAAACAAGGGCTCTAATGACGTTGACGTTGGCGAACCCTAAAGCCCCAAGAAAAACAATCTGTCAGTTAATAGTATTGGACGAACGATACACATGAACTCCCTTAATTTGTTGAAAATGCGCAAGAACATGTGAATAAGTGCATTGCTTTCGTGATTTACGCATCGCACCTCAAAGGAAAAATCGAAATATCATTTTGCAATATTCGGTGACAGAGATAAAAGTGATCTAAAAAATATTACGGAAACTTTTCTACAAATCAAAGTAAATTTCCATCACTTTCATAATTTTAAAAATAAAGAGTTTCCTCATCGATTACAATTGCAATTATTTCATTTGAATGATATGTTTTTTCAAGTTAAAATCACTATAAATACATATTACTCTGTTTATTTATGCCGATATCAGATATGTTAGTGATTTAACTCTTCCTACGCCTTGAGTACTACCGTAAGTTGGAAATGGTGTCGCAGTCGCGGAGCCAACCGCCGTTCGTCCGATCCACATGTCGCGGTCAACGGAGTGACTCTGCGATGCGCGAGATTATTGAATTTTAATTTGTCGGTGACGTGTGTCACGGAACCTGCGACGAAACGGGGCTTTTTTGCTCACTCGAATCAAACGGAGTGAAGCGGAGTTCAAGATGATCACAGGCGAAATCACTGAGCACTTTACACGTCAGCGAATAAATTTGTTCATCGTCTTTCCTTCATTGTGATAATCTGTTAGTCAAACTGTCTGTTGGTCTGTTGTGGAATTCCACTAGTTCCTCTTTATTGCGATAACCCCTCTATAATTTTGAAATGTGCGAGGGTTTTTGACATATTAGTAATACATTTATTCTCTATAACAATGCTCTCTCTGTATAACGATGGTATTTCAGTCATCTGTTCTTCGGAAGGGGAAAACGTACCAAACTAGGATGACGGATTTCATTAAGGTAAATATAATTAAAAATAGTAGGGTGTAATATGGAAAATGTGTGGATACAGCAGAAAATACCAAAAGTTATTTTTTTAAATTTAATGTGAGTAAATAATTGTCAAATTTTATATAATGAAAATCTGTAGTTTGAGTCTACGGTATATGATTTTAAACCTATTACATCCAATTTTGGTTTCTCCCTTTATTTGTTTATATACATAATCTATGAGATTAATGTGAAAGTAAATTTAATTAAACTAATATAACATTACTTGGTTTATCTAACTTATAAAATTACCTCACTGTATAAAATAGCGCAGAATACACAGTCCGAACTATTTTAGTACAGACCCTCTTTCTATAACGATGTCCAAGAGGCTGTGTGTGTACGTACTAATATATATATATATATATATATATATATATATATATATATATATATATATATATAAATTTATTTTGTTAATAATAACGAAGTGATGAAAAGGCAGAAATTATTTCATTATTTTGTCCCGGGGTTGAATGATTTGACTCACTGTTATTATAATAATGCAAATGAAAAATTTAATGTCCAATGAATGGGAAACTAATTAGCATCTGTTTTCTATAGTATAAGTCAGTTATTACATTATATTAGGGGACAATTAACACACAGAATTTTTACTTCAAATAATGAATAAATGAAAACATGATCAGGGGTCAATTAAAAAGAGTCAATTGGTTTTTTAGTATTTATTTATTGAGTTTGATTCAATTCCACTCGAGTCTGATTATTAACTCGTATTTGTGTATCACTGATACTGATTCTCTACTCTAACAATATGTGAAATACCATTAACGATGCAAGGCGCACTACAGATTTACGCTTCGTATACACGCTTTACGTAATAAAATTGAGGAACATTTTTAAATAAGATTTTATTTTCAAAAGTGCTGTTCTAGAAAGTGAATAATAATGTTCAGCAGAATTTAAAAAGTTTATCAGAAAAGATGATTCAAGAAAGAAAATCAGAAAATTTTAACAACTTGAGGTATCAAGCGCCATAATTACTAACACCAGTTGTACTTTTTCTGAAATAAAAACCTCAAGCTATTGAGATTTTCTGATTTTATTTTTTTTATTTTTTATTTAACTAAACATTACTTTTTAGTACAGGATTAAAAAAAACTTTCTTACGTTTATTTTATTTGCTACTTTTTAGTGTTGATATTTTTTATATATTTGTCATATCTCCATAAGAGATTGTATACCATTCAATCTAATAGTTCTTCAGATGCACTATAATTTAATATTAAATCTATTAATTTGTGGCTAGTATTGATCGTATTAAAATGAAAGTAAATAACATTAATAAATTATTAAAATATTCAAATTTATGAGGAATTTTAGTTAAAAAATCAGTACGCAAAATAATCGGTTTGAACACATTTATTACATAAATTTCTCGATTAATTGCGTGAAATAACCGAATTTTACACCGCCCCATCCCTACTCCACAGCTTCGTCAATCTCGCTCGTGACAAATCTCCATTACTTGAGGACGCATGGATCTCTTCATTGAAGGAAAAGGGTTGAGATCCGTTGAACTAAAAACAATCGCAACCGTGTGTTTTTTTTTCCTTTTCAACGGTTGCCTGGCAACGCGCGACAACTGTTCGTGCCGCGCTATTGAAGTGCCCGGCGCGTGGCGAATCTGCCCGTTGCCACCGCCAGGGGGTCACGCGCTGTGCCGCGCCGGGCCGCTTCTCCACGGGACGTCTCTATCAGAGAGTGGAGAGCTCGTCCCGTGTGATGGCGTGGTGTGGCGAAAGGCACGCGTGAGCACGCCGGGATAAAATAGAAGGAGGAAGAAGGAGAAAAAACAACACTCGCACAAAGGGTTGCTGAGGATGTGGAGAGGGGGGTAGGGTTTTGTTACTGTTCTTGTGTGAAGGGACACTACGAATGGTCGTTGTATGAACGAGGAGAGATTGATAAGGAATCAAAGTACAAATCAATCATCAGGAAGTTAATTATATATATTTATTTATTTATCGTTTTCATCTACTATAACCATGCGGATTTGAAATAGTATTTATTTTCTCTTTTTTCCCATTTAAATGGTAAACACAGTTCCAACTTAGTATACACCAAATAAGCAGGTCTACTCATTTTTATCTTAATTTAATCCACAAAACAAAATACAACTTCTCTCATCAAATGATGAGGAATTATCTCTTTTCTACGTCAATACCACGACCCTTTGCATGAAGTATTTTGAAAATGTTTACTTAGACAATTTCCGGATTCTTTACGGTCACGTAGAAGCTTTTTTAGAACCGTATGATTGATCATTATTGTCATACAATGCTCTCATACTAACGAGCGTTATGTTTACACCTCTTTTTCGGCTTCCACATTCAAGATTATTGATCATCAAAAAATATATATATCGAAAGATAGATCTCAACCTTTGTGTAACATTTTATCCATTAATGAAGACCTGAGTAAAATACGGAATTGAATGGTTTGATTTCCTTCCGCTGCCGGTTATTTACCTCGCCGATTCACTGAATTTATTAGAAAGCTAACTAATGTTTCTTCAGTCAATGTTCGCTAGTGACTCGAGACATGTGAAGATAATTATGTGTTAGAAATATTCTTGTACAGTACTATCACTTCCACACAACAATGGAACAAATAAAAGCAATAAATTGTTTTCACAATAACACATTCAAATTATTTTACTGTTTCACAAAACTCTTATGCGTTGAGAACGAAGCAGAAATGTTCTACATGTGACTTAAATCAATGAAACATTTTAGTTCATTGTGTTCCTAAAAGAACCGTACGGTATTATTGAATTAACTGCCGTTAGTTTTAAAAATTTCAGTTGATCATATTTATAAATGGATCTTCAAAATTGACTTAAAGACCGTGAAATATAAGAGACTTAGGAAAATCTAATAAGACGGGATGTCATAGCAAATTTTAAGCTTCTTATATTGTGAGAGAATACATATAAGCTTTATATTGTTATTAAGTACACATAGCATGAAGAATTAAAACGCATAAATCTTTAATTTTTCAATTTTTTAAGAATATTTTCATTTTCTGTTCATAATAATATATTTAGGGATTATAGATCATAAATAAAGACAAAGTGATCAAGCTAACCGGTCGGTTCTCACCGCTAATCTCCATTTCATAGCAACGCGACAAGCGGATATCTATATCGCAAATAACTGGTTTCTGAATCTCAAAATTGATTTTCCTCTGTGAAAACGCAATTGGTTGCTTATAAACTCCAGGCTAATAATAAGCATTTGTTGGCAATTTTGTTCTTATTCGTTTCACCTGATTTTTCATTGCTACACTATTTTTATGTGTCTTTTCCATTCATCTTATTTTCGACCATTTTTTATTTAAAATATTGGTAAGTTTTTTTTGTTTTGCGTTTTGGTCATTGATGAAATGAAAACGTATTCACAACATACCAACGTTTCGGCCTTCTTCATTTTGGCCTTTATCAAGTTTTTTAATTTTTATTATTTTGTATAAAACCCTTTATAATACTATCCAGATCTGTAATTTAAGTATCTCAAAAATAGTATGTAAAAATATCAACATGACGAACGCAACACCTATATAAGTTTTCCTCAAAGGCACATTTAGGATGTTGAGCGACGCTAGGGACATGGCGGGCGACCAGCAAACTTATAAGGAAGACGTACAAGATTTAACTAGATGAGTGTTTGTCACAGTGTCTATTCTGTAAACTGAGACTTTGAAATCCGTAAATTTTCTTAATGTTGAAAGAACCAAAAAATTTGCTGTAGCCCTCACGATGACCAAAATAAAGGAGGCCGAAAAAGTTGGCATGTTGTAAATAGGAGTTTTCATTTCTTCAACGACCAAAACACACAAAAAAAACAATATTATTTTACTTTTCGTCCCGGTGAAACGCGTTAACATCTCTTTAATTTTATTGAAGAATTTAAGAGTCGTATTATCTCCATGCTTCGCTAAATTATTGGTATCCACTTTACCCAGATCCAAAGGGAAACAAGGTACAGCTCTCGAGCATTAAAATGAGTTATATATAAACACAAAGCAAAGAACGTCGACATAGAAAGAGTCTGGTCAACAACTGCAACGCTTGCTGAGTAGTACCACGTGATTAACAGAACTAGTGATGCAAAATCATTGCACATACTTTCTGATATACGTTTTTCCATCTGCAGCATAGAGTTACAATCGCGACGGAAGCATCTAACACATTTAAAAAAAATAACAATAAGATAGGAATAACACTAATGTATACGCAATGTTCATACATGTTTAGACCACAATCTGGCCACGTCACGGGCTCTATCAGTCGCTTCCATCAAATCCTGCACACCGCTGGGGCAAGTCTGCACTCAAGAAGGTGGGCACTGATTTGCTTCTCGCCCCATTCACACTCGGAAGATTCGCAAGGGAAGACTCATTTCTTCCCATTCACTCTCGACCTGGTGACTTCCGTTCTAAGACAGATTGTAATGTAAGCATAGACACAAAAATATGGATGTAATTTCGTTGTAGACGGAAATTGATGTATTTTCGTATCTGCAGTGCCTTTGCTGTCCTCCTATGTATTATAATATCAACACAATATATTTTATTTCAGTTTACGAAAAGTGTATTCAACGTCTGCTTGGTCCATTTACACTGCTAAATATTATCCAAGCTTCTTGAAACAGTAAACTCATGTGTAAGTGTAGCAGACATATTTTACTGCGTCAATACCAGACTTTCAAGCGAAATTCCGCTAATGTTGGATGTAGTGCATACTAATTGTACTTTACGTACAGAAAATTTAAGGAAAACCGTTGGAGCCATTTTTGAGAAATATGCGAAAGAGTACTTTGACATTCATGTGAAGTACCCTTTGTTTTAAACTAAGAAATAGAGCACGTGCATCGACAACAAGTAAATTCTACCCTAAATACGAAATACGAATTAAATATATTCACCCATTTACTCATAATCTCTGTGCACAGACGGACGGACGTTATGCCAAAAAACACTTTTTCTGAAACAGTGATAACCAAAACGGATATTCCCGTCGAAATCTCGTTTTCGAATTTTTTAACGATTACAAAACTGTCTATATACTACGTATGTGAGAAAGTAAAAACGAAGAAGGATAGTCGGCCATGTGTTTTCTAAATGCTATTTTGGTTATTTTCTTTTAAAGAATTCAGCTGATATTTCGATATAAAGTACATTAAAAATTATTATATGTTTCATCTCCAACCATTCATATTTTTTATTTACTTCTTTGGGATGAATTGCATTTCTCCGTCACAAATATTCCAATTTGTGGTTTATACAATACACTTTATTGGTATATTACACTAAACTATAATATACTATTCTTTGGCTAATGACTAGCCCGCTCGTTTGCAATGGAGAGAACCCCGGGTTCGATAACCGGCGGGGACTGAAAAATTCGTAGCTTTTATGTCTCAGTTCATAAAGATGTGATGATTGGAAAGATTATCCTCTGAGTCTTGTAATACTCGAATACGGCGATCTACATTCCATCTAGACGCTGTACCACAACGTGTCAGGGGAGTAAACTTGCGTAGAGTGGGATCCTACGAGCACTCGTCACCGTGGACCTTCAACCGAAGCGAGAAGTACACACACACTATACTTCGATATACTCTACACAGTATTAAGTCGAAGAACGTATCGGATAAAAGTGTTTTATTACGAGCAACCGAATGACAAGGAGCGAGCAAGCGTAGTAGCAGAGATAAAGTATGGACAAGCTCCAATGAAATCCTGAAGCGTACAAACCTCCTGGCGCCACGCGGAGTCGTTGGATTGGGTCCCGCGGTCAAGGTATCCTAATCCTCTTGCCACCCTTCCCAAAAGGGTGTAGTTGGATTGGGTCCCATGGTCACTTTCTTAATTCCTTTGCCTCTTGAAGAGGATGAATCTACCCCACCTCCCGGACAATCTTTATTTAATATATTGATCAATATCTTTATTTGAATGTTTGTCCTTTTCTCAGCGACTCTCTGCGATCACGTACATTTTAGAAACATGCTATACAAGTGCACGCTGAACCATAATTTTCGAATACATTTTAATGCACGCTCCTAATGTATTAGTTGATTAAATTGAAAAATAAATATTATTTTTGTCAAGCACATGTCTCAGAATGGTTAAAATGTTTGTATAGTTTTACATATCAATCACATTTTTCGAGGTTCTTTCAAACGCCATTGTTTTGTTATTTTATATCCAATGTTCACTATGGTCATTCTGATGAATATTAGATGGAAAATAATTCCATATTGTTGTAAATAGACTTGACAAGTCTTTCAGATATTTCAGTGGTTCATAAAAATACTGAGATTTCATTTATAATTTTTACAGTTCTAAGAACCGAGAGTTTTGACAATCTTGCTGTAACATTCTACAATTTCTTGGAGGTAGTTCATACGTAGAATATTCTAGAATAAACACTAAAACCACTTACGTAAAATATATTGGGATAATGCGAACCTCAATTGTTATCTTTTCGATCCCGACGCCATTAGGGCTAGGGTATCTTTCATTTTCCTACCTCGCCCCATGGGACTAACATCTAGAAAGTACGTGTTTGGCGAACACGGGACCCCGATCTGAGTCTGGCATTACTTCCACTTACGTGTGCTAGGCTCCTTCCTTTCTCTTTCCTGTCCTCCCTTAGTCACCTCTTGTTCTTTTCGATCCCGACACTATTAAGGCTAGGGTATCTTTCATTTTCCTCATTCATCTCATTTTTTGTCCTACCCCTCATTTTTTGTCCCCCCTTATTCTTTGTCCCCCCTCATGTTATGTGCCCCCCTCATTTTAGCCCCCACCCCTCCATTTGATGGATGTTANTTTTGGTGTGTTGTAGATCAGTAGGGCTTTTAGTGGGTAGGGTTGAATCATTCGACGAGTCCCATACGCGGGGAGAGTCATGTTGGCTCTCCCTAGTGCGTAACTGCATTTTCCCTACCTGTACAAGTAATTCGGACTCCAATGACCTTTGATGTCGACATGAGCCGTAAAGCCCCACAAAAAAAATCAATTGTTATCTTACTATAAATTACATCCAAGAAACAAACAATATTTTAATGTCCCATTTCATTTACCGCTTCGTTTAGACGCGCACTGGATTACAACCCAGTTTTTTTCTTTGCTTAATACCTGCGTCATATTTATTCGTCATGTTTGTTCATCACAGCGACGTCGAGTAATTTTTCTATCTCTTCTGAAAGAGAGATTTGTATTTGTTTGCCATAATCTTCACAAAATGAAACCTTCTTAGGTCATTTGCTCTGTATTTTGCAATGTAGTCTTCTAGGAATGCTATTTTCTTTTTGTCTGCTGCGCGCATCTTTCTCTCCATTCTTTCAGATGTGCTTATTCCAATGTGCGCATCCAGCTCACACAATACACTTCCATTTTGCTCACATGAAAACAAAACGATGTTATTTTCCTTATCAAAAATTGTTCTCCGTCGTGCGTTTTCACTTCCATCGCATCGAGATCTTCGTGTACGTCTTTGGTGCTTCTTGGTTTCGGTGGCAAAATAGTTCTTCTTACTCCGCGAATACCTTGTCTAAAACAGTCCATATCTATCTTCGTGAAGGTATATACATTCCTCCCGATTAATTCTCTGTGAATCAGTTTGGTTGGGCGCTCTAAAATATTCCCTTCTGCCTTTCTTTTGACATTATTTCGAGCTGTCTGTCTTTGAAGAACACACTCTTCGTGACTTGCGTGGCAATGGTCTAATTTCGACTCGAATATAGTTGTTCCATTCTCATCCGTTTTAACATAACTCTTACGTTCTCTTTCTGTACATCTCCAGCGTTGAGATCCATCGCTCAAGAGTTTGTGAATACCTAACTTAAAACCTTCTATCACTAATAGTGTAATAATAATAATAATAAATTTATTGTCAAAAAACAGTACAGACTGCGTATGACTACGTGGAGGACAATAAACTAATTTACTCTCCGGAAGCAAGCAAGGGACCATCCCATCAATTCCGATCAA
>NNCF01126724.1:372249-384483 GCA_002313205.1 Laupala kohalensis | reverse complement strand
AACATGATTCTCCCCGCGTGTGGGACTCGCCGAATAACTCAGCCATACCCACTAAAAACCCTTCTGAATTACAACTCAAAACTCAAATCCCAACATATCTCAAGACTTTACTTAAAAACTTTTTTTAAAAAAAGAAGAAGAAAGAGGAAAATGAAAGATAACCTAACCCTAATAGCGTCGGGATCGATAAGAACAAGAGGTGACCAAGAGAGGTCAGGAAAGAGAAAGGAAGGAGCATGGCACAAGTGGAAGTAATGCCAGACTCAGCTCGGGGCTCCGTGTTCGCCAAACACGTACTTATTAGATGTAAGTCCCCTGGGGGCGTTGTATTCGAATGAACAACTCATCTTCATCTTTGGAAAAAAAAATTACCACCTCATATTAATAAAACAATACAGTTAACCTATGCTCATTGCTTGGTAAGAAATTCATGGTTGGTAATTAGTTTATTTTACAAGTATGTCAGCTGCAATTGTGAGAAACCTAACAATATTGGTGGGTTACAAGTAAATCACTCATAAAATTGTAAGAATTCACTTATTACAAGTTTACAAGTGTACCTTTGTGAAACGCTAATAACTGGATACATTTACAAAGTTGTGAAAATTTACTTGTCACTTACAAACTTGTGCTTTTCTTAAATAGACCCGGTCACCAAGGTGCTTCATTCATCGCGTTCCGGGAGAAGAGGTTGAATCAGTAATTCAAAACAGAATGTTATACAAGTGTATCCACAAGGAAGAGTTTTTGATATATTTGATAAAATTAAAAATCAAAAGTATATAAAAATGAATCTAGTAACTGAACAAACTGTAAATTTTACTCGTCTGGACCACGTGGTACAGAATAAAAAAAATACCCTGTGAAAAAAAGCAAAGATAAAAAACGGGAAGTAATTTTTTACCATTCTGCTAATTCAAAAATAATATTAAGAAATTTGATTCCTATAATTTTAGGGTTTTTCATCTCAGCAAATATTTTTATTTTAAGAAAATTCATTTTAATGTGAATATTTTATTGCGTACGCTACTACAAGAATAAAAAGGTTATAATATATTTGTTTCCTTTTCTATCTTTATTTCCCATCTTATTTATATTCTCACGATCTTTTATATTTATTCGCATATGTTGCTGTATCCAGAATTAACTTGTTCTTATATTTTTCTTCTGTATCCTACTACGTTAATGTATTTAGCTGCTACAAATACAATACATTAATATTTTTTATTCATATTAATATTTCTTTACCAAATACACTATTATACACCAAACGAAAGAATTGAAAATTGTTATTTTCACTTCCAAAATCAAACGAAGATTATCATGTCAAATTTTATATCTTCATAAAAAAACCGCCTTTGTGCTAGAAAGGGGTGGCAAAGGCTCTTAAACGGAAAATTTATTACTATTTTTATCTTATACACCGGAAAAAAAACACAAGAAAGAACGAAATAGTTTATTTTTCCCGACTTGAATAAATCGGCGCAAATATAATTCTTTATCAGTAAAAAGTCAAATTATCCGAATAAACGATAATTTTTTCTCCTCAATTAATTGCATTCAGTCGCTAACACTTGCATTCGCCAGATTTCAATGCGACACATGCACGAACAAATATTCAAACAGTTGTTTAATATTTTATTCATGAGGACTGCGAGTTTAATTTCTATTTCGTATCCATCCGTTCTCCATCGGAAATAGTCGCTCATTTCGTATATGAAAATGGCGATTCACGTAATTTACAAAATTCTTCTTTTTCAGTAAATCGAGTTTGTTGTTTATGAACCACTGTAAAGTTTATCAACATACTTGTAACACATATTTTCACGGGTTTTTTCCCTTAGTAACAAATGTAATTTCTTAGTGTAACTTTGACTTCCTCCAACCATTCGTAATTAATTGCATTCTTATCGTTCGTTGTTAACTTGTAATATTTCTGACACCATATTCCTTTGCTCTCATGAAAGTCTTTTTAAAAGCATTTATACAATTTTCTCATGTTTCTTTAGTTTAATCGGAAATTGCACTACTAATATCTTTTTTTTAAATTGATATAAACGTTATCACCAAAACTTTGACCTCGTGAGTTTCAAGAACCACTAGTTTTTAGATCTTCCAGAATTCGAAAATATATTTGAAATGGTATCTTGGTAGTAAATATAAACACTTAAGAATGTTTATAACAGAATAACCAAACTATGGCACAAATTTTGGAAATTTTGTTATAATAACTACATGAATACAGCTTTTCCCTACTTCAGTTATTTAAGTTCAAAAATCGTGTTTCATTTTAAATAAATTCTGATTTATTTTACTTTAAATTTGTTTCTTTGCTTTCTAGATAGCATTGTATCTTGTTCGAGCCTCAGTATCTGAGAGTCTTGTGTACTCTACACTGCAATAGAATAACGTTAGGTGCAATTTTAACTTGACATTCACTAATCACGTTCTGCCCTTCCTTTAGTCTTCCATCGTCTCTCGTAAATATTACTTTTTTCACGCTTGGCTTCTCTCTTCCATTATCATCCGTTTGGTCACACACTTCGTTCCTGCTATTCTCTTGGTCTTCATACAATACGGAATACGATATTGAAAATTCTTGAGGACAATTTGAATAATTTGGAAAAAACGTTGTCTTTGCTATGACCAAGGTATTGCCAGAGAGAAAGAGCACAAGGTTTTGACCTTTTACGGCGCAAAGAAGAGCTATAATCAAAGTCATCATACTTTGCTTCGAGAAATGTAAGAAAAGAAAAAAAAGAACGAAAACGCAATTTGTTTATTAGACGCAGTACATTACTTTATAGTCCTCAACGTGGTCTTAGGCAGTTTGTAACAGCTCTCTTAACAATAAATTATTTCCTTATTTATTTATTGTCAGTTCAACTAGTACGACATTGGTGCAGGGTTTGTGCTCAGTGTAGGCAACATTTTTGCTTCGCCACCGTTCGTAAGAGTAATGATATTTGTACTTCGCGTTATGTTGGCAGGAAATTGGAATTTCTCAAAATTTAAATCTATCGCCAACCTCGCTCATCAATTCAGTTCACTTGCTCTTGTGGCGATATTCTGTTCTTTCTGCATCGAGCAAAGTGTGGAACGAATACTACCTTGTTTCTTTGTTTGTTGTGTTATAAACACGAATTTCTTTACAGCTAACAGTCGCTTTAGCGACAACTATTAATATGTATTTGGATATTACTTAAATTCGTAGATGTTGGCAATTTGTGTTAGGTAGCCATATTGCATAATTTTAGGCAAAGTTACATGACTTTCAGTATATGTGCGCTGTAACGTGACACGACCCTCTATCGAAGGTTCTGGATTTTTACCAGATTTTCCTTAACAGGAGTTGATTGCAGACAGTACTTTGAGTTAATGCTGACGTAGCTGTGATGTCACATCATTTTCAATACGTAAAGTTGGATGTGAATTTAGTGACTAGTTTTGTGATTTATACTCGAAAATTATGAACTGCATTCACTTCTACTTCATTTTTAAACGTTAATTTTGATAAGATCTCCTTTCTACCCCTTTGCTGCTGACAATAACCAAAAGAAACCATATTCTACTATCTATAGACAAAGCGTCTACTTTATATCCCATCGTGGCCCGGGTTTTTCTCTGGTTTTCCTTCGGGTAGAGGCGGTTTTTTATACAAACTCGCTACTCTCTTGCCTAGGGGCGGCATTTATTGAAATAATATATCTCGAATTTGGTGTTATTTAATTGTCACGTTTTATAAACAAACCTTTCCGAATTATCTATAGTTTAATAATAATACTCACTTCTGAAATGACTTTTTTGTGTTTGATTAAATACAAATTTGTTGGTATTATGTTAATTTTATAACATGTAGCTAATTATTCTTACCTTTGGAGTGTTCTAAAATGTTAAATCCGCCTCTGCCTNTGCTTCCGGAAAGTAAATTAGTTTACTGTCCTCCACGTGGTCATACGCAGTTTGTAACTGCTTTTTTGACAAACAATTTATTTATTCACTTCTACACCTTGTCTCTTTTCACAACTTCCTCCGGGCAACGCGCTCTCCAACAGCCCCTACACAACCCAGGCTCCACCCCTCCTCTCCAATCTCTTACGCTGCTGCCACCCCCCACCCCACCCCTTCCCAACCAACCCCCGGACTGCGCAACGGGATTGTGTTTGCCAGGAACAAAAAGACAAATACATGAGGTCGTAGCGTACATTTATATTTGCTTCATAATATCCATTTCATTGAAGCGCACACATACAAAGAGCGCTCGATGCTGGACGTCCATGAAGCGGAAGCTCTCAATCTCGGAAGTGGCCGCTCCTCCTCCTCCTTCGTCACGATCTGCGCATCCTTCAAAAAGGTCAGCGACATTACGATTTGAGTCACGTCACTCCTTTAAGGTATTATGTGCGCGTTGACTGAAGTCAAGTTGCCAACTATTCGCAAAACGTGGAAATATTCACATAAGCAGTTCTTATTAATTCATTCATTCTACTGATTTTTTTAAAATATAGGATGAGAACAATTATTTTGTGATTTTAAAACTTGATAATTAATTTAGACTGTCGTTTGACTCCTTCTTTGACAAGGGGGCATTGTCTTCGGTCACGAGATGCGGTTGTCATTTCCTTTAGAACAATATTTTCCACAGTTTTTGGTGAGTTGTTCTTGTAAATGCCCCGTAAGGTATGAAAATCTTAACATCATTGCGTTTCTATTTCCATTTGCTATGTTTTAGTATGTTTTTCTTCACTATCTTAAGCAGGTGCTTTTTCCAGAATATGAAAAAAAACATGATCCCGGGAAAGTTTCTCCATATAAGTTCACAGTAATTTAAAGTCAAATAAGTAAAGGAATATCGCCACTGGATAGAGAATGGTTCAAACTATCANGGGGGGGGGGCTACTTAAGCCTAGTCGCTCTGACAAAGCACATAATACCTTAACGTTTGTGATTTGAAAACAGAAGACTCAAATCTCAACCAATAGACATTCAAACATTACAAACTAGTGAAAGTAATAAAACACACAGAAAGGAAACACATCTTGAAAAATTGTTAATGTTGCAGGATAAAGTTGTAAACATTATCTTCAAGAATACTGATGTTATCCACAAATTTTCAAGTAAACCAAGACAAGTATTTATTATTAATTCCATTAACTTTCAATGTAATTATATATAAAATATGTCTAATAATAGAAAAAAGAATAGAAATAAGAATATTAAACTTCCTAAGTGTTTCTTGAAATAGGAAAAGAGAAGTTTTGCGTACGTCTTCATTAAAGCTTAAAATATTATTCAATGATCATTAAAATATTTATTTTAATCAGAAAGAATTAACTTTAAAATAAAAAATTGGGTTCTAAAAAACTTAAATACAAATTAAAAAACTAGTTAAATTATTAAGTAACTTAACATTCTCCATAACGTTTGAAAACATTGATTTTGTAAACAAATGCTAAATTAAAACTAATTGTAATTTTATATCATTTTGCGTTCCAGTCCACTTTCGAGTCCTAATATCCTAATATCCAAATATTATATATCCAAATTTAAGTCATCATGTAGATCGTATTTTTTGTTAAATTTTAATTCTTTAATTATATATAGAATTTAATTTTATTTAGGTGCTAAATGCCTTAAGTTATCTAACTTGTAAGCTTCAATAAACTTCTACACAAGTCGCCTTATTGACGAATGGATTTATATCTTCTGTGGGTTACATTGAATTTATCTGCACATGTATGCACTGTTTAATTTTTAATATGTTCAAAACTTATTTTTACATCACTTTTGTCATGATCTTTTATTTAATTTAATTTGTATTAGTTTTGTGATTGGATGTAATAAATATTTTATTCTATAATATTAAGATCTGTTGCATGATTTTGCTTACGCATCTGGATGTAAATGTTGGTGGTTCGTTCGGTGAGTGAAATGTCTTCATGAAGACAGAACGACATTTACGGCAGAATCGTTCAAAAGAAATCTCACAAAGTTAATAGCTATCATACTGAAAATTTTAATGAAAAGAAATCCATGAAAGCAAGAATTCATAGAATGGAAATTTTAATTAATAAAAATATGATAAATTGAAAGACGTTTCTATGTTGCTCATTTTTTTATTATTGGTGTTAAAAAGCTTTTTCGGCTGCATAGCAACCATCGTCAGTAACATACACTGAGTGTTGAGGAATATTTTTGGCGAAATTTCGCCAAAAATATTCCTCAACACTCAGTGTATGTTACTGACGATGGTTGCTATGCAGCCGAAAAAGCTTTTTAACACCAATAATAAAAAAATGAGCAACATAGAAACGTCTTTCAATTTATCATGCTTTGATAATGTTGCTAAAGCACCACAATTACCAAGTATAATAAAAATATATATAACAAAAAATGCTTGTCATGCAACTGCAAAATTCGCCACTACCAAACTGTGATCAAATCAGAAATCACTCTAGGCACCAGAAACAATTAACCTTCAACATAGAACATTAAAACAACAGAAGTTAAAGAACGCAAAATTATGAGAAAAATCCTTGGCCCTAAAATCGAGAATTAAATAAATTACCCGAAACCAAGTGAGGAAGTCTACACACAAATTCTTAAAATTACAGATACAATACGAATGCGAAGATTCCAATTTAGGGGACATTTAGAAAGACTGTATCCCAACAGGCTAACATACCAGATTCACACCTTCTTGAAAAATAAAACCACCAGGCCGAATTGGTACAAAGAAACAGAAGAGTACCTTGAAGAATTAGAATCTCCAAATTTACAAAATCGTGATATAATTAGGAAAAGTACTAAATCACGGGGTTTCGAAGAGGAAAAGAAAACAGCCAAACAAAATACATGGTATGAGCAACGGAAACAGACCCTTTCGTTACGTATGAGAGATTACTGGGCTAAAAAGATGTCAATAGGTGTTGTTTCCGCGTGGTCCTAAGCGACCCATTTAAGAACAGGAAGAAGCTATTATACTAGCGAAATCTGTGTGACCGCGCTTCCCTCGGATAAAAAAACAACTACAAACTTAACTATTTTAGTAATTTGTCAAAACCGCCCTTTTCACTTACTAATAATATTTCCGAGTTTGTGGAGTTCACTACGATACTGCAACGATTTATCCTTCAGTACCTTCAACTCGCGATTAGTAACAGAGTCTGGAAGTGGAAGACACGAAACGCATCTATCTTCAAGGGGATAAATCCGACTTCTTGATTCCGTATTGCGAGAAATTAAGTTATGTACTGTATAGAAGGTCCGGCTCTTTAAAAGATGCGCCTTTTCTAATATTAAAAAGATTGTTAAATATAGTGAATCTAAAAATTTTAACTCATAAGAGATTAATTATAAAGAAGAAATTATAGAAATGGATTAGGACCAATGTTTAGATAACTGTATATATTATTTGTGTGTTTTTGTTACTAGTTTAAATTTGTATAATTGTTAAAACACTGCTTTTGTCTGTTAAAACTAGCTTTAAGTCTTCAGCGATACAATAGTTAATGACTACATGAGTAACAATATAGGATTACTGTTAGTGTGCTTTTATTTTTAGTACGTAGGTTCCGATATGTAAGTTTTTTTCTTTTTGTACCAGACCTGCGTACAGGAAAGTAATTTATCTCTGTACGATCTTACTTTATAAAATTTTCTGGTTTATAAATAACAATACTGAATAATAAATAATTTTATGATTCCCACTCACTTTTCATCGCAATAACAACTGTTGATTCTATCAAAATTGTGAGAACCATTTGCAGTAAAAGTTATTTACAGAGTTCTTTATTGTTTCTTATTAAAACCAAAGACAATATTTAAAACGTCATTAAAACATTTTAATTGGTTTTAGGAACACATTGTTATCAAAAATTAATTTCTTTATTAAATTATTTTAACGGAGATAATTCCAGTTCATATGTCCCAGTTAAGGTACTATTTGCGGTCTCGTTTAACTGCGTGAAACATTAATTCAATATAATAATCCCAAACATGACAATTTTAATAAATACTTGTCTTAAAATGAATAATTTTGTGTGAACTTAAATATTACGCGATAGATTCTTGGCTATCTGCATTAACGAGCAAATAACAAATTCTTTGGCATAGAGGTGTTTGTCAACTTTCGTCGCATCGCCCTTCGAGACACGCGCTGCTCTTGTTCCACTCAAAGTCCTCGTCTCTGTGCCTCGACGATTGGTTTCGTGCCTTGAAAGAATGGGGAAAGACTACGACAGAAGATCCTGCATCAGTGGGTTTAATTTTAAGTTCATTATACTTATTCATTGAAAACTGTACGATATCTCTTCGATATACATAATAAGTGAGGGAGATTATACTGAGCCAGTGTAACCGGCTACATAATTCTTACAAATACAAAAAACAAAATAGAATCAAATAGAAAGATTTTGCGTACCAAAATAAAGTTATTGAAGTAAATTAATCATGTTACGTCGAATGAAAATGGNCGCGCTCATGCGCCTACCGACTGCGCCATCCCGTTCGCTTCTCGGGCTCGTCTACCATTCTCATTCAACTTGTGAAACCCAAAGACCTCTGAGGTGGTCTCGTAGAGACTAAACTCCTCATCTGAGGCGACTCCCTTAGGAAGTACTTTATTTGGGTAGTATTTTTCCATTTCTGGTTCACAAACATAGAAATCTCTTACCAAATTTTTAGAAATAGAATCCCCTGATGATGATTCAGTCATTTTGTATGTGATCTACATGACAGATCAGTACGTATGTTCCCAAGTTCGTACGCGTTGATTGAAACGTTGCGCAAATGTCAAGAAAAATAAGGTTATATATTTTATTTTATATTATTTCTCCATATTTCGGTTCAAAATTCATCATTGTATGTGAGACATAAATCACAACAAGATCGCACAACTAGAAGGTAAAAATGAAATAGTAAATGTGAATGTTTGCGGAAAGTTGGCACTAGCTGATATAACAAAGGAAATTAATGTTTCACAAAAGAAGACTCTTGATATTTTTCATTCCAGCAGCATTTGAATTGTTGGAAAGGATTTTGAAATAGTTGCATTGATGAACGAAGATTTTCAGTAGATTCTTTAGTTTTCCACCATAAGTTCTTTATCTCACCAATGTTTATTCGTGCTTCACAATGTTTCTAATTACAGAAATGTTTAAACTTAAAAGATATTTTGTAGTGCTTGATCAATATATTGGATTTGAATTTATCTTTTTGTGTAATATATTAAGACGATAAAGAAACGAGCAGCATATTATTAAATCAAATAATTACATTTCAAATCTTATTCCTCGGATGCGTTCTAACTAATCAAATCACAAAGAAAACAAGTACTATGACAAACGAATTGAACCAAGGAGAAGTACCTTCATCACAAATGTTCCTTTCCGTTCTTAAGCAGACTTCATTGTCGTTTGACAATATTCAGCAACCAGCGAACGCATCCAAGTCTAGTTGTCTCGTTGCTGTAGCTCACATCCACACGGTAACGGCCATAAGGCAGCATTGGCATCGGGAGATGCAAACCAACCTGTGGATAAGACAACGTCAACAGGCAGAATAGCCAACCTCTGTGCTTTATGCGGATTGGCGGAGCCATGTTCGACCAAGGATTCCGTTTCAGCGAGAAAGGGTTAAGATTGGTATCTGANAAATTTATTGTCAAAAAAAAGCAGTGACAAACTGCGTATGACCACGTGAAGGACAATAAACTAATTTATTCTCCGGAAGCAAGCAAGGGACCATCCCATCAATTCCGATCAAAGACCCTAAGGCAGAGGCGGATTGAAAAGATAAGAATACAAAGTTAGCTACGTATCATAATAGCAACAGAATACCAACAAATTTGTATGAAATAAATCACAAAACAAGATAATTCACAAGTATGTTAATTACCTGACAATAGATTATTCGTAATCGTAACTATTAAAATAACTCTAATTCGAAATGAATTATTACAATAGACCACGGCTTCTACACAAGAGCTTAGCGAGTTTGTATTTAAAAAAACACCTCTACCCGAACCAACCGGAGAAAAACCCAGATCAGGATGGGAGATAACAATAGTAAAGTTTACCATGAAAATCAAAAATTAATTTTTCCGTATGATGCCATGGAGATCCCAAATACTTTGCAGAGAGATGGTGCACATATAGAAGAAGAGAAAACCATTAGAAAAATTTTAATCAAATTAATGTTTCAAAACTTAAATATTAAAATTAATTTTAAAATTTTAAACAAGTTGTTCGAGTTATATATTACAGAAAAATGATAATCTTCTGAAGAGGATGCTATTATTATTTTTGTTAATAGCTTAATTGTGGCCTGATTTATTTACACTTATGCACAGGCATGTCGGTCCAAAATTAACATATTTTGCTATTTGAATTTATAACTAAAAAACGATAACAGATATATGATTAATATTGTACACTTATTCTTACTTGAGGCTACTGAGCAAAGCGTAAGAAATATTAATAAGATTAGAGGATATGAGGTTAAAAAAACCAAAAATTGAATCACATGACATGGGATGACCCTATTGTTATATCACCTAATTTACAAAAAAAACAATAATCAATTATTATTTCATAATAACTTTATAATATCTAAGACACATACGCCAATCGATGTACACGTTTTCAAGCGACAAGGTGACTTCCTGATCGGTGTGAATATTCTCCAGTTGACCTGACCTAACTTGTCTTTGCGTACGGGCAATTTTCAATACGCTTTCGATCGAAGGGGGTTGTAAGAGATGGCGGTGTTTGGCAAAAAGTTGCTCAACGAATCAAACAAATGGGGCATATTTATTTATCTGTAACGCGATATGTTTACTTCCATCAATAAATTAATATTATTTCACGCTTGAAAGTTATATAGTATATTACGGAACGATATATTCGAGAATTGGTCATCAATAACAGATTCGTTTTACAACGCCAACGCTTCGGCAATTTATTTTGCCTTTATAATGGCTACAAAGAACATACACAATTTACATTAGTTCTAGTACAACTTTGAAACACCTTATTAACACAAACAATATATCAATGATTACTCACTATCTAACTATGAAATAACTCTTACAAAAACATACCCAAAAAGTCTTATTATAATACAAAACAACATACCTGTATGATATGGAACCACACCATCATGAATTACCACCAACCATAACCTCTAAATACAACCCACTACATCTCTATAACCTTCCTCGTTGTGGAGACGTAGTAGAAACGTTGGCGTTGTAAAATAATATTTTATTGATGACCAATCCTCGAATAGATCGTTCCGTAATATAATATATATTGGTCAAGATCATAAGTATATTTCTTTATTTTTTAAAAGAAATTATAATTTTTAATATTATATTAAAATGTTATAATATTTTAATGTGCGACAGGGTAATTCTCAACACAATTTTCTATTTTTTCTCGCCGTGTACATGAAACGGAAACATTAATTCTGACAGCATACATTTATAACACAAAGATGTGCCCCCCAACGATTGATAAAAAAAATTGATGTAAACTGGATTATAATTCGCGGGCCGCCACTTGGAAAGCACTATTTGAGGCATTTTTTATAGATATAATAAATAGTAATTTATTAGTCTGCTAGTGAGCAATGCTCGGTGGCAGACAGAAAATAATACATACATAATAAAATAATATGAAGTTAAAAAACAAATCATCAATATCTATAAAAAAAATATCTATAAAATACACACACAAACGGAATAAAATGCTTAGAAAATTATTACACATGGTTACAACGGGAAAAAAATTAGATTTAAGAAATTAATTATCTGCATGAGACTCATACGTGCGTATATTCATATAAATTCGCAAATACATTTTTGCTTACAAACAGTTACAGAAACACACTCATACGTACATACAAACATGCTCAATATACACACACACATGTCATTACTCCTCCAATACTCCTGTACTCTTCGCCCTTTGCTAGGCGACCGTCCATTATGTAACGTACCGAGAGCTTGTGATATCGTTACACAGCGTAACTGTGTGGTAGGCGTCGTGACCCTTTGTGTTACGCTACGTGTAATAGGACATGTTAAACCTTTTCGTCAATGTAGTAAAGCTACTCAACCGCACTGTGAGAGAAGAGTCACAAGGAATCGACAATTAAGTTAGTGTATGATAATTTGTTCCCAAATTTTGCGAAAAGCAACAACAACTTTTCTTAACGCGGCAGGGCGAGGGG
>NNCF01126724.1:344598-370214 GCA_002313205.1 Laupala kohalensis | reverse complement strand
CATTACATCTGCATTAGCGGTATTTCGCTTGAAAGTTTGGTATAGACGCAGTAAAATAATCTCTGTCTGCTACACTTACACCTTAGTTTACTGTTTCAAGAAGTTTGAATAATATTTAGCAGTGTAAATGGACCAAGCAGACGTAGAATACACTTTTCGAGAACAGAAAAGAAAGATATGATAACGATAAAATACATAGGAGGACAGCAAACGCATTGTAGATACGAAAATACATCAATTTCTGTATACAACGAAATTATATTGATACATAACACTTTTACGATATTTATAAGACTGATATGTCGCTATACGCATTGAAATAATATTCTGAATATTTATTTTACTTTCAAATTTCAAATAAAAGACAGTAAATAAAAGAGAAATTTCAAAATTTATCTAACGACTTTGAGCATGAATAGAGCACTGGAAGACGACCAAAACATAAAGGGCCACACCAGAAATGACCCTTTCACTAAAGAATTTTTTCTCATTCAATGCTGCAGACGGAGAAACGTATATGAGAAAGTATGTGCAATGGTTTTGCACCACTAGATTGTATTTCACGAATAGAAATTAACTTAGTAATGTCGAATTAAATAACATTATCAGAATGGTCATTATCTTTCTTAAGTCTTGTACGATAGTTTCAAGGAATTGTTTAATTTTTTCGATATTATTTAATTCTCCTTCTAAGCGGAGCGATCCTCTGAGACGGCAGTTCCTCAACTGGGGCACTCGAACCCGCTGCATGTCCCGAGTCGTTCCTCCGGTTTCGTCGTTTTTTTTCTTCTTTTTAATAATGGAGAAATTCGAGATTAAGTTTGTTTGTGGCTTACATGTGAAATATTAAGTAAGAAATGATTTATATCATGGGTGAAATGTGAAAGTCAGAAAAGAAAAAAATATAAACAATATTAAAAGTTATTATTGTGCCATCATCGAATACAATATGTCAATAAATATTTGTACGTCCATATGACGAAGATGAAAAGGAAATAGCAATGATAAAATATACTTTTTCTTATGCAAGCAATAAGGACCATCCAGTGTGTTGTATGTGGTGATATTATTGCCAGTAAGCCTACTGATTTGAAACCTTCGGCAGTAAAATGTCATTTAGAAATTAAATAACCAACCAATGTACACAATTCACGACAAATTTAAATAGAGTTAGTGTTCTTCAATTTTACATAATACGCACGCATATTGTTACCCCTATGATAGTTAGGAGGCTAAGAGGATTGCTTGTCAAAGTGTCACTCTGGATTCAATTCGCAGTAGAGCCAGAAAAAAATTGTAGTTTTTCACTTCAATACCCCGGTTAATATAGCTGTGAGAATAGAAAACCCTTCTATCCACCTCCTCCTACTTTTAGTACCACTAACTCTTATTACTAACCTCCACGTGGGTCAAGTTGTTGGTAAACCCAGCTAACCGGTACACGTACTGACAATAGCCCCTACCACCCACCTCCTACTTCCTATCGCTCCATGTAGATAAGCTTCAATAGCACTCAGCTACATTTCCCATTTACAAATACAACAATGAGAAAGAAATGTCAGGGGAATCGCTTTAGGAAAAACAGTCGTGTTTACAACGCAGAGTCAAAGGATTCACTCAAGAAAGTAACCAGAAAATCTGAATAATGAGAAAAATCAGGCCTCTAAAATGCTTTCTAACTTGTCGTGCCGCGGAACGCTAACCACTTACGAGCTTCACCCCGACGCTTTCTAAGACGGAAGAGTTCTCGCTCCGAGTCAGCTTTGTTCTTCTTCCTCTGCTCCACGCTTCCGTCTCACTAGAGAACAGAGTAGTATTTGCAAATGAGAAATCATCTCCATTAGACGAAAGGGGGTAGGAGGTGGGTGCTAAGGGTATTGTTAGTAGATGGGTATGAATAACTCTAACTAACGGTTAGCATGCTCAAGTATGGGTAAAGTTGTTGGTAAACCCAGCTAACCGGTCCACCTACTAACAACAACCCCTACCACCCACCTCCTACTTCCTATCGCTCCATGTAGATAAGCTTCAATTGCACACTACATTTCCCATTTACAAATACTACAATGAAATTATGTTGTTTCTATAATTTCGTCAGTGAGGGGTTCATACAACTCAGATCTTGAGGAAAGCGGTTCGTGTGTTTCAACAATTCGGAAAGAGCCGCCCAGGTACGGGAAGGTTTGAAAGTGAGGTCAGAGTGTCGATCCTCACCTGCCAGTCCTTGACATAGTACCGCCCTTTGGGAACAGGGCAATCCGCGGGTACTTTAAGGGCGGCTGTTAAAGACTCGAAGTATCCCGGTGCCATTTTCTTGATGTAATTACAAGAGCGTTTGAAGTTGTGTGTGAATGCGTTGGGCGACCATTTTCCTTTCCCCCACTGAGCGATGTTCACGCTGCCCTGAAAAAACAGAATGACGATGTTGAACGAAAAAGTCATCGGGAGAAACGATGATCAGAAAATGACTGCCAATATGAACAATGATGAAATGGAGTTATTAAAACGATTTTGGCTTGTAAATAAAATATAATTGTGTTGTGATACACAATAAAATATATTTTAACAAACCAATACTAATAGTAAGCGAAGACCATATCCTAAGATTATTTCATACAGTCAATGACCTAAGGAGTTGTTTTAAAATCAGGAAAATAATATTTGCGTTATCTATACACATATAGGATTAATATAATTTAAGGACCGTTTTCCAAAGGGATTTTTCATCACACCTCAACATCTACAATGACTCCCTGGCCTACTCAGTCTTTTGTAAAATGAGTAGATGCTGACCACACCTCATCCTAGTGCCGAGGTCAAGTAATTGCCGGGCTCTACCCTCCGCGAACCCCTTGGGCACCTTTGAAGCCTCTTCAGTGGTAGTTTTTTTTCCCGAAGGTTACAAAAAACACTGTTTAGAAAGAAATGTAGTTTGAAAACAGAAAGATGAGAGAAAAACTTTAAGTCCACTAATCTAAAAATTGAAGTTCAGAGAATATAAAACACCAAACCAGAAAGTATTCCTCCGAAAAAAAGGTGACCAAAAAGTATCCCGTTGTTCAACAAAACACTGTATGAACTCTCAGGAACTATTACAAATGATGAACAACAAAAATCTGTATTTACTTTACCCTGCCGGAACCGCCAAGCTGTTCTAATTGCCCGATACACAGTTCACTCAAGTGACTTCCTTTATTGACATTTGAGCTGGAGGCACATTTTGTGGCAGCAGCAAATAAGTCTTTTGACAGGAAAAGTTGTATTCATTAAAGCAGCGTAAAGTACGTCAATCTGTGGAGTTTTCAAACAAAACTTGATTTTTCGACCTCGAGGTAAGAAACATACTCAGGAACTTCTCGTTTGAACAACAAACATATGCAACATATTGTTACAATCTAAGTATCCGTTGTCATAAGAGCAGTTACAAACAGCGTATGACGACGTGGAGGAGCACTATAAACCAATTTACTCTCCGGAAGCAAACAAGGGAGCATCCCACCAACTCCGGTGAAAGAGTTGAAAGGCAGTGACGAATTTGTCATTTCTGCGTCTAAAGACAATGCTCCCCCGAGAAGTAAAAACAAAAATTGTTACCTATTTGTTATAATATCTACAGAATATCAAAAAAGTTAAAATAGAATACAGAAAACCATTTTATAAATACGTACCACCATAGAATCTTAAAATTATTCCGAAAAAAATTGCTTATAAATCGAAAATAACTCAAAATTAAGATAAATACAGTAAAACCTCGATTAACCGTGGTGCTCACTTTTCCGCCGAAAGAAGAATTCCAACTACATACATAAATCCAACTATTTCCACAGTTGTAGGTAGGTTACTAACACTTCCATGAAGTAATGCATTTGAGAAAAACCAACTGAAGTAAGTAAAATCATTTCAAACTGCATGAAACGAAGACATATTACTTCATATTTCAACCCCTGATAACGTGACATTGTACGCACGTATGTATGTGTACTTAATTCGTTAAATAAAAATTGTCTCAATTAACCGTGGCTTTCATTTATCCGTGCTACCTCCCCTCCCCCCATTACCCCGGATAATCGAGGTCCTACTGTAGAAACAAAAGTCATGACTCACGAGACGACCGTCCCTTGACCTATATGGATATCTCACGATATCGTACGAATCATAAAATAGTATGCCAATTCGATTTTGTGTGGCATCGAATACGATTGATATCGAGTGGACAATAACAAACGTTCCACCATATAAAATATGAGTTCTTTAAATAAATTAAATATTGCTTTCAATCCTGACTAATTCAGTTAATTTTACGTCTTATTATACCGCGTAAGAACAAATTAGTTTGAGGCAACCGACGGATCACAGTGTTGGAATGGCTCTCCTAGTTTTCCTATAGAAATCAAAGGGACGTGCAATATTCATGTGGATATCCGACGAGGTTTGGAATTCACCAATTCGCCATCATTCATTCCTCTTATTGCTTTGTTTATGGAATAAGGCATCCGTCGATCGCGTCAGCTGTGCACATTCCATCCATATTCAGCATTTACGCATATTGTTCACTGCTCTCTCTGCTTATTCATTACAATTTGAAGTGTTATTGTCTCCATGCAGGATCAAAAAATGGACTTAAATTCTTCATTATGCATTCCATTTAGCGCATTCTTTTTTTTTCTTTTTTTACATTTTTGGCTACAGGTGTTCTCTCTTTTTTTAATTATAGTAATTTCAAATCATCTGTCGAGTTGAAGTGTTTAATAATAGATTATGGTGAACATGTGCCTTAGGGTCCTTGATCGGAATTGAGGGACTGGCCCCGTGCGTGCTTCCGGAGAGCAAATTAATGATCATATGCGGTTTGTAACTGATTTTTTTTTAGAATAAAGTTTATATTCATAAGGGAATTATGGCCCATCCCTATCTCCAACTGTTAATATACCCAAGAGACCGGTCGCTGTTGGTAATATTCACTTCTCCAAGGGCATATAAGTGATAACATGCGAGAAACCCAAAACCCAGTCTGAACGCTAGCACGAATGTAGTCGGCAATTAAGTAATAGATTGTGTGTGACTGTTGTAATCTTATTGAGCCTGGATTTGTCTCTCACGTATTTCCTATTAACTAAGCTGTCCCTTGATCAGTCCTTTTCGCGGAATCCACTAGTGATGTTGATTTTTGTGTACAAGTGACTGGACACTTGTTGAAAATACTTCTTTCAAAATTTTGACAAGTGACATTGTTAACAACATGCCGGAAATCATCACGCGGTGGTAAAATGGGAAGGGATTTGAAAAATTATTATTCTCGTACTGAAAAAAAAATGATTTGAAAAGAATTAGCAGATTTCTTAGGTGGTATTTCACGTCACGTGATTTTATTCGCAAAATTATTTTATTCTCATTATTTAAATACGAAAGTAAAACCTGACAGTAGGTTTAGTTATTTTCCGCATAAAAATTGACAACATCTTTAATTTTATATTTCTAATTTCTCCGAGCACACACGAGAATGAAGTATGTTCCCCTAAAATTATGCGAAAATGTTTCGTTTAGCAAATACCAAAGAAAATTATTTTCAATAACTTTTACCTCATTATAAAATAAATAAATTTAATTCAAAGTTTTATATTTATTTTCCCAAATTTTTGAGAATATTTTAGCCCATTGTTAAATTAATATTAAGTCCAAAATTCCTCCAAATAATAATAATAATTAAGTAGCTTTAAAAATAAGTTAAAAAAGGTTAAATAGGTTAATTAGTTATGCGAGGTTTTTTACGAGAAACTTGACTGTTTTATCCATTCCTTACTTCATAAAATACAATACACCATTTAACACACAAGTTGAAATGTTAAAAAATTCATTTTGGCAAAAGGTCATCATCTCTTCTAAGATCCTCTTAACTTCTGAAAGTCATAAAAATATAATTTATCGGAAAATCATGATGGTTTTCCTTCTAGTTCTCTGTCTAAAAAGGAAGAAAGTGCCAAGTCTATAAAATCCAGGTAAAGAGCACAAGGTTATAATGCGGAAGAACGCTAATATGCTTCACAGATGTTTTAATTATGTTTCATTTTAACGAAATTTTAAAGCAGAAGTTATATCCCTCATAAAAAATTAAATGTAATGTGTTATTTTCCCCCAAAAATGTTACAGATTGAGCATCATGACCATACTTTAAATCATTCTCGTTTAAGTGATAATATTCTTGCTACTAAATGAATCAATTAAACATCTTGAGCCATGAATTGATTTTATTTATTTGCTTGTTTTGTGTCTTGTGGTTATTGTGGTTCAGATCATAAGTATTTCCCTGGACCACCGCTGCCGGTGATATTGTTCACCCCTGCGCGACATGAAATGGGATTAGCAGATTAACCCTGCTTAAATGATCAATTAAAAAATAATTTTCGTATTTCTTCATGCAAAGCCCAGAGTTCAAAAGAATACCATTTCCCATCGCCCTACAAAGCGTATCTAATCAAGTAACCATAACGTAATAACAGACTGCGCGTTCGAGGGTTGAAAGAAAGGATTTTTATCGCGAGTGAATTACTTTATAAAGTATGTTGAATTCGCATTTAGAATTAACATGTGATATGATTTTCTCTCGTGATGACGCAGTTGGCTGCGAAGAATCCCTGAATCACACAGGAAGGTAACTTCAACTGACCTACTACTGGATATTGGTCAGTATTTCCAGAAGCTTAAACTGGGTCTTCTTTTGTAAATGTGATGATGGAAATAAATTATTATTATTATTATTTCATCACTTTATTCACGACTGTCCATGTCGGCATCGGCTTCATTTGTTTGCCAGTCCAGGTTGCAAACCAGCCTCTTCCAGGATTAGGTTTTTCAATTTAGTGCTTTTAAAATACCTTGCGCGATTTCCTTAGAGCAATTTCCTGCACTTAACAGTCTTTAGTACTACCTGGGATCTTTACTAAGCTTTCAGTTATTTTCTTTTACAATTCCCAAAGCCCCAATGATCGTAGGAATTACTTCTGTTATAACACCTCGGGTTCTACACATTTCAATGGAGAGATTCCTTCCCATTTTTTCCTCTGCTTTTTTGATACATCTGATTCGAAGTTTATTATTATTATCATTATTTTTATTCCGTATGCAAAAACCAACTTTCCCCTCTAGTTGAGAAAATATTTCGTTTCTCTTTGGACAATGTAGACGGGCAAATTTTGATACTCTTCCTTAATTCTCCGTACCGCATTGCTCTGTGCTCTCATTGAGAGGTTGAGTACATGGATTCCAGTAACAAAATACAGAACAACAAGCACTCTATTATAAACATAAGCTAAAAATACTTTGCGTTACGTAACAGCTAGACTAACATGCACCTACCCCACCGCGGTAGAAACAACCCGGATTTTTTAGCTTGGAAATTCATTGGGTGTGAAGACATCAACAAGGTACACGCCACTTATATATTACGTGCTGATATGTTTATTTACTCTACCTCAGTGCCACAAATTACTAAGAATAACGAATGAATGAAATAAAAAATGTTAGGCTACTTAGGGACAAAGAAGGTAACTGAACAATGTTATTATTTATTTATTTACATTAGTTTGTTTTGCGTCGTGTTCCCATCAAAAGACATTACACGACTATATCTGTTTTACAATTAAAACCAGTAATCTTCTCTATCTGTTTCAATTCTATGTATTTGAATCTCTTCCTCATATATTCTTTTCCCCTTTTAATATTACTGACCCCTGTTACCAACCGTAGGTGTTCACCTACTAAACAATGTTACAAAAAAAAACATTCTAGGGGTAAATTTGGATATGTTAGAATGTTTTCTTTAATTTTACCAATGTTTTACTGTTAAAGGTACGGTCATATGGTTTTGGATAAATGTTTTCAGGATCTCGTATCTGTCACGATCACTACATTACTGTTGTATTTAATACTCATAAGTTAAATTTCGAAAATGATCGCATTTACAATGGGCAATAATGATTGGTAGTACAGTGGATGAATAAAAATTACCGAGACTCCGTTGCCCCAGTCTTGAGGGAAGGTGATGTTGCCTGAAAAAACTTTTTCTCCGTTGGGTAGCAGACGAGGTTTCATCTCGAAGCGAAGAGTTCGTACCCCTCCATCTTCACAAGTCACGAAATCATCCAACACCAACTTGTACGGTCCCTGTTCACAGAAAACATGTGGAGCATTAAAACGTTTAATCGACATTTGGTTTGTGTTTTTTATACTTCGTTTACTGCTCGAAATATCTTCTGTAAAAAATGAAGAACTTATACAATGCCTTTCAGAAAAAAAGCGGAGTTCCCCAAGGTTCCATTCCTGACCCTGTGCTCTTTTTGTTGAATGTGAACGACATATTATCCTCCACATCAGATTGCGAAATGGTTCCATTTGCTGACAACACTAATTTACTGTATTAAATCGTCCAAGTTTTGTATAAACTCTCGTGTTGATGACATGCAAATCGTCTCATTGTTAACACTAACAATAGTGCCCAAACAGTGACGGATTTAATATACAGGTTCTCTAGGATGTTGCATGGGGGCGGCGGCCTATAGTAAAAATTAACCTCGAATTTATAGGTATTTTAATATTTCCTTTTTTTTAAGCGTAATTTTTGAGTAATCTATTGTTTGATAATAAAACCTAGTTGTGAAATACCTTTTTGTCTTTTGCCAAATACAAATTTGTTAGTATTTTGTTGACATTATAGCACGTAGCTAACTATTTCCTATTTCTATCTTAGGAGTGTGCAGAAACGTTGAATCCTTAGCCTCTGCCTTAGGCTACTTGATCGGAATTGACGGGATGGTCCCTTGCTTGCTTCCGGAGAATAAATTAGTTTATTCCCCCCCCCCACGTGGTCATACGCAGTTTGTAACTTTTTTGACAGTAAATTTATTGTTATATATTTATCTGTGGCGACAGACCTTTGCAACGAACATTGGACATCACCGTCTAAGTGGCAGCGTCTTCGCTTCCACGACGTCGCTGAGTGGAAGAGCATGGGTTCACACCCTGCTCGGCCGAACTAGGTGAGGTTTTCAGCTGGGGTTTCCCTCACCTACACCACAAAAATGTCGGTTCGGTACCATAAGTTCCCTGTCAACCCAACATCTCACCTTCCCAATTTCCTTACCCGAGTCCAACGGTTAGGTGGAAGAGCCTGAAGGCTTCATGGCCTGAACCTCCTTTCGCCAAAAGACATAAAATAAATAAATAGTATGGTTTAAGTGGTATTGAAAGAACTTTCGTCACAGAAAAAGTTAAAAAACGGAAAATATGTGTCGACTAAACGTTTTAATAACTCCTGCGTTAACACCTTACCAGTAGTAGTCAAGTATTAAAAATGTTTAAATACACACGATGAAAAAAAAATGAAAAAAACAGATATGAAACCCCACTCTACTATAATATACGAAATATTCTGTATTATTTGGTTCTACAGATAGGCAAAAGCATGAAAGAAACAACAGTGCAGAGTTTCTCCTGTTCAGTCTTTCGTACTAAATGAAATAAAACCTGTTGGACAATGATTCATCTTTAGAGAATCCATTAAAGAGCTGAAATGTCGTGTAGAATAAGATTTCAAAAAGGATTAGGTATAAAATAATTCATTTATGTAAGATAAAGGTTGTGGAGTATTTGTGTGAATTTTCATTACTGAATTTTCTTGATCCAGTTACTCAACAACATGGTGAACAACATGGTCAACAAAAACATTTAGTTCTTTTAGTTTATTTATGATAAACTACTCTGGATTTTAAAAAAGGTAAATACTATAGATTCGCTCAAATCAAATTTGCTATCGAAAACTCAATTGTGGTCGACCTTCTTGGATCAACTGAATGACACTGATATCATTCACCCTAAATTACTTTTATTAACTATCAGACAGTTTAAAATAGAGAATTCAATAAAAATATTTAGATGGAGGAATTAAAAGAATATCGTGGTAGGTTATGTTATTTACACCTCATTTAATTAATTACAAATATAGCATTAGTTATTCTCAGAACACAATTATAAGTAAATAAACCCCAAAGTGACGCATTGGCACAAATATATTCCAAGGGACCTCACTCCCTACGTCAATAGTTAATTTGCGGAGGTTTACACATAGTTAATAACATCATCACCCTTAGGTATTTAGTTATGCTAGAATAATAGTTACCTCACGCTCCAACGCTTCTAGTTATTATTATTTATTAAGGGTAGGCTACTAATGTGGATAGAGTATGCACGCAACCAACCCCAGAAGGTGCTTGTTCAGGCCTGGAGGGAGTAAATGATTGTAGAGCAGATGAGACACGAACTGGGCCGCAGAGAACATGCAGGGGATTTGAACCCCTGAGGAAACAGGTGAGTGCATTTGCCATGACTTGTCTAAGCAAAGCCTTCGGAATTGTGATAGCTCCGAGCCGACACGGGTTGGCAACAGTGATTCAAATCCCGCTGAATCAGGGAGAGAAGAGAACCGGATTGCGTTACGCATACACGTTGATATGTTCGACCAATATGCTCAAACCGGAGAGGACAAGGAACGAACGAAAGAAAGAACGTATAATAAACGTATGTCCAGAAATTCATGGGATCCATGCTAGAAGCTATTTATCCATCCATACTAATATAAATTCGTAATTCGAAAGTGTGTCTGTCTGTTTGGAAGCTGATCACGACTAAATCACCGAACCGATAGTGATGAACATAACCTAACTTTAATTTTTAAAAGATAACAAAGATAGAAATGGTTTTTGACAATAAATGTCGATGAAATAGGGAAAATATATATTTGCTTACGCTGACTAAACGGTGGCAATTATGAATGGCAATATTGTTATTCTCAAAGAATTCTACAAAATGATCCGCGACATCATGTCTATCTAAAAATATTAACCTCAATTATCCGCCTCATCCACTCCATAGTGAATCAGCAAGAGAATTGAAAAGGACAAGTAATGTTGCCGGTGACGCCAACACCATAATAGAAGGAGGAAGGGTGCGTTGACGTCATGGGAAACAATACCACCCTCTAGGGAAAAAACTCAAACCCTTCTGAACTAATGTTCATAGACCTTTTTTGTTTCTTATTATCTAAGGGATCGACCCACGCAGTTTGTACACGTTGGTCAAATTTACCCTGTACTTGTTAAGGAAAAACTGCGAAAAGTAGTAAATACTAGGATTTATAGTTGTGAGGTGGTAAAAGTCCCATAGCCAACAAAAAAATTTACTTGGTAAATACAGACTTTTATCATGATCAGTAAGAAAAAGTTCACAATTTTCTTTAACGAGTAAGATTATGTTTTTTAATTTCCATGAAGTATTTTTCTACCATTTTAATAATTTGAAACTTTTTAATAATTTTAGCTTTTATTACTACAAACTTGTTTAGGTTAGTACTGTGATGCCCCAAGATCACGTTCTTTAACATAATTTATCTCATGTCCAAGCTTCATGCTGGTATTGGTCCTTAACACTTGAATTAATCAGTTTTCAACACATTTTGATTTGCTTTCTCTAAAAGTGGCACTTTTATTTCATCTGTCTGTATGAAGACTTCAGTAGCCAGCGGATCCAGAAACCACTCCATCCTCTATTGTCACCCCTTAATGTACCATTGTAGTACTTCTTTTAGTATCACCCCATCCTGGGTTTTCTTCGGTTTTCTTTCGGGTAGAGGCGTATCTTATACACAGTTATAGGTATAGAGGTGGCGGTCTATTACAATTATTAAACTCGAATTTAGAGTAATTTTTATAGTTTCGATTAATAAATAATATTTCCGAGTAATTTAAAGATTTCATAATGATACGTAGTGGTAAAAAAACTGTTTTGTATTATGTTAAATAAAAATTTGTAACACGTACGTAACTTTATGTATTCTTCTCTTAGGAGTGTGCTGAAATGGTAAATCCTTANTTTAGAGTTATTTTTATAGTTTCGATTAATAAATAATATTTCCGAGTAATTTAAAGATTTCATAATGATACGTACTGGTAAAAAAACTGTTTTGTATTATGTTAAATAGAAATTTGTAACACGTACGTAACTTTATGTATTCTTCTCTTAGGAGTGTGCTGAAATGTTAAATCCTTAGCCTCTGCCTTAGGGCCCTTGATCGAAATTGATGGGATGGTCCCTTGCATACTTCCGGAGAGTAAATTAGTTTATTGTCCTCCACGTGGTCGTACGCAGTTTGTAACGTTTGCTTTTTTTGACAATAAATTTATTTATGTTTAATTTATTTTATGAAAATTTTGAAACTTATTTGGTAAATTATTGTCCTTTATTGAATAAAACAATGTGTAAAAGAGATTAAATCATAGGAGAAAGTTTCCAAAAACGCACAGTATTTGTTCATTGATGGTTGTCACTTTGAATATATTGTATATCATGGGGATTGATGTTCTGGCATTTAGGCAAACAAAGAAATATCAAAATTTTGTCATTTTGCCAACGTTTCGACTATTTATATAATGAGCATACATTCTATATCATAATTTCATCAACATCAACAAATCAATTACATACCTCAATAAAGAAGAAAAAGAAATATAAATTCCTTTACACAGCCACATGTTTACTTATCTCCATGGTGACCTCTCACATTTTACACAAAATGGCGCACACAACACACAATATCATCATACTAAAATACGGGATTAAACTCTAGCACCAGAAACTACTCCTACTACCAACTGTTAACCATTAAAGACATTATACCAACAAAACATTTCATTAAAAGCTAGGAATGATGATGTCTAAAATAATTAATCGAAACATTAGTGAAATGACATAATTTTGTTACTTATTTGTTGGTCTAAAAGCAAGAATATCAATCCCCAGTGATTATTACGGCTGACAACATTTCAAGTAATGTATATCATTCAGAGAAGTCTTTCTATCATCCACGCCGAGTAATTTGAGACGAGCGTCCTCTCGCGGTGGGTGTTTGCACTAACGATTCCCTTTAAAAGCTCGAACACGCATTGCGTAATGTGCGTGAGGTTCAACTCACAGCAAGAGAACTACGAGAGTTGCTCGATGGATGAACGAACCTTTGTCACGCGAGTTCTGCTTTACTAAAAGAGGCAAAACAAGTACCTCATTTACTGGTGTATTAAGTACAGTTTGCATGTAGGGTCGTCATGGTAAGGTGTGGAAATGTACCGGAGAGTTCGTGAGTTCTTCATACAGAGAACTGCGAAGGCACCCATGCTGTCAACTCTTATGCCGAAGAATTTGTTGAATGGAATGGAAATGTCACTGCGACATGAATATTCCTAAATACTTTCTCCAGACGCTGTAAGGAGTAGAAATGCGAATGTTGTGATCAGTAATGTGGAGACTGAAATTTCTGTAAAAGCAGTTTTAAATAGTCATAAACTTCAAACTTTAATCTATAAAAATTAAACGTTATTATTCTATCTATTCAATGACTTTTATCAGCCGAAGTTACAAGTAAAAAACACATGGTTTTATAATTGGTACATGAGGAACGATATTTCATTATTATTATTACGAAGGCAAAAAATCAATCAAGTAAAAATGAACTTCTCCATCTTTTATTTATTTATTTCATGCCTTTTGGCTATGAGGTTCAGGCCATGAGGCACTGAGGCTCTTCCACCTAACCGTTGGATTTGGGTAAGGGAATTGGGAAGGAGAGATGTTGGGTTGCCAGGGAACTTATGGTACCGAATCGACATTTGTCTCGAGTAGGTGACGGAAACCCCAGCTGAATACTTCACCTGATTCGGCCGAGCGGGGTTTGAACCCACGCTCTACCACTCAGCGAGATCGTGGAAGCGAAGCTACCACTTTTTTTTCCCTTCTAACCGCCCCTCCATCGCGCTAGTCCGTGTGCACCAGACAATTGTCATTTTACTGCTTCTTCTTTATCTCGGTGTCTTGGTGTTGTGCACTCCGTTCTTCAACTTATTAACATATCTTAAGGATATGTATCTACTGGTTCATTAAAATAGTTCTTAAATAATTGGATAAATACTTTCTCTCTTGATTTTTTGTTATTCTCAAATAATGATTTACATAATTTTCTTGAAGATCTTTTTCGCTTTTTTGTTTTTCTGTCATCGTGTAATGGACATAATGTGCTATGAACCATGAGACAGTGTTATTTTTGAAGCTGATAAAATATTGGTAGTCTGGTTCAATTAAAGTGTTTTCTCTTTGACATCTGACAGTGGCATTCTACGTATTCTTGCCAGTTTCTTCTTAACGTTTTCCCCAAGTTCTTTGACGTGTTTGCATTCTGTAAGGCAATGTTGTATCGTGTCTTGTTTACCGCGTGACCCGCATTTCCCAGACTCACACTTTTTTATTTCAAAAAACCTAGCATTAATTAAAATCACATCATTTATTGCTTTGTACCATGTCTTCATTTGGTCGAAATTTGCCATTTCACATTTCTCCACACATATAGCCATTTCACATTTCGTTTCTTGTCAACGATTCTAAACTTTGTTATTTTCATCACTTCCATGTAGATCTGTTTTGTGTTTTTTTTTTAAATCTTTCAAGTTTTCATTTCTAATTTCCTTAGATAATTTCCTTAGTTAAACACATTTTTCCAAGCAGTGTTTAACATATTTTAAATTTCTTGGCACTGAATTCATGTTCGGCGGGTTTTCCAAACAGACGTTTTCAATCCAGTGTGTGAACCAATATTTTGTAAATCTTTGAGCATTTTTGGAAGAATCTATTACTTCTTTAACAAATAAAATGTCGCATTTTTCTTTAACATCACTCTCTAAGCTCCACCATCATTTTACCTTAGTCGCACACATGTTATTCAATGGGACCCTAAATACGTTTTCTATCCAAAGTATTTGCCCAATTAACTTTTTCACTCTCGTTATTTGCTTATTTGGTGTTGGTGACACTTTCGCCACATACCAAAGTTTTGAAAGTAGGTATGACTGAATGTACCATATTCTTTGTTCTAAATTCCATTCTCTTAATATTGAGTCTTTTGCAATTCCTTGTATAGCATTAACAACTATTTCGAAATTGTAATTTGATGCATTTAAATCAGATAAGACACATATACCTAATATCTTTATTTTTCTGACTATTTGAATATTACTTGATTGAAATTGTTCTTCGGCAAAGGGTAGTATTTTGGTTTTTGACATGTTTGCTTCAGCACCTGCTTCTTTGCCGTATTTATGTATCACTTCTGGAGTTTGTTGCAGATCCTCTTCTTTTTCTAACACTACAGTTACATCATCCGCATATGCTTTGATTTTCTGTGCAGAGCTATTACTAAGGGATTAAGAACAATACAGAATAACATCATTGACAGCGGGCATCATTGTCTCACTGATCTATTGACTGGAATTTTATTCGACAGAAACCCATTTATTTGTATTCTTGAATAACTGTGTGAATATAACGTTTGTATCCAGCTGCATAATATACTACTAAAACCAGTCTCTTGTGACACGGCGTGCAGATATTTGTGATTTACACGATGGAAGGCCCTTTAAAATCTATTGACAAGATTCCACCTGTCTTCTCGTCAATAATCTTATATGCAATCCGATCTCTAGTATCATTCGCTTTATCCATTATTCGTCTTCCTTGAACTGCAGACGCCTGTGCAGGATGTATTACATCAGGAAGAGTTTGTTTTAATCTATTTCCCACAACACGTGCAATGATCTTGAAGTCGATGTTCAACTAAGTAATTGGCCTGTAATGTTCTAAATTGCTAGCTTTTGGTGACTTTTTGACAAGATCAACTATTCCGTGATATTGTGATTCAGTTAGTTTTCCCCTTGAAAGAACTGTCTTGATTACTTCATGAAATTTTTTTTTCCTATAATTTCCCAGAATACTTTATAAAATTCTACATTCCATCAGATCCTGGGGAATTATTATTAACTCCGGAGAATACTGCTTCCTTAACCTTGTCAACTGATATATCAGAGTTGAAAATGTCCCTTTTTTCCTGGTTCAGTTTCCAACACTTTATCACGTCCTTCATCTGCTCTTAGTGGTTACTTTCTTCTGTCGCCTCGAAAAATTTCTTGAAATGTTGATATGCATGATTCATGATTTGAGACTGACCCACAACCAATCCTTCATTACTTTGGAAACCTGAAATAAAATTACAACTTTTGCGTTTCCTATCAGCAATTACGTGATACATACTGGCAAGTTCATTTTGCGATGTCAAATCTCTACTCCGAATTTTAGCTGCTTCCACCTTTTCCTATATATACTAATGATTAGTGCTTGATAATATTTTTCATTTTCATTATCTTCCTTAAATATAATAGACTTCCTACTTATTTCGTTCAGACAGAGGAAATATAAATTTAACTTCCGTTCTTCTTCCCGTTTATTCTGTCCTGAATAGTATTTAAAAAATTTTGTAACATTCACTTTTACACATTGTTCCCACCATTCCGCTACATCAACATAATTATGTTTCTTTGGCTGAAGTTGTTTCGATTTTTTAATAAATGCATCTCTAAAATCATTGTCGTTTAGGAGTGAAATATTCATCTTCCAATAAGACCTTCCTCTTGCCATCGGTCGTGATGGAAGAACTATTTTCATAACGACAGCGTGATGATTAGAAAAGGGTGCGATAGCAAAATGTATATATGATATTTTATCAATCAACTCTTTTGATGCATAGAATCTATCAATTCTAGAGCCGCTAGATCTTCTCTTGTGCGTAAATAGTCTGTCTTTTCTTTTTTCTTCCCATATGTCTTTTAAATTCAGTTTTTTACTACAGAATTTAAACTTTTTCAGAATGTTGGTTTCCATTGACAGTTCTGATCCGATCCAACATAGTTAAAATCCTCTCCTATAATGAGTTGTTCTTTACTATTTATTATTAAATAAGCAAGATCTTTAGAAAAAAAAGCATTTTGCGCTTCTCTGTTATTGTTTCCTGACTGCGCGTATATATTGACAAATGTTGTTCCATTAACATCACATTTTATCCCCCTCCCTGACGGCAGCATAACTACATTGCTGACCTTTGTTTGAAGAGGATGGCCGTGCATCTTCCTTGAAGAAATATGTCCGATTCATTAACAATAATATGGTCCTTTAATATTTCCTTTTTTGTTTCAGAAACAATTGCACAAATATTAATAGTTTCTATTTTTGTTGTATATTCCATTTCTCAGATGTTTGAATGGTTCGCAATAAGGAGTACTTAGATTTCTCCCGAAAGTATACCTTTTTCTAACCCGACATTCGTGCTAGAATTTTCTTATCGTTATATTCTTTTTTAGCACTTTCTATCACTGTAAGTAAATCTTTGGAGTTTTTAATGAACTCTTTTGCTAATTGTAAAGCATACTTCGTGGTATCTGCATTTAATATTATGAAGAGTTTTGCTTCAGTAACAGCACAATCAGTACTCCACGTCATCTTCTCTACCATATCCTTAATATTGTGTCCATCTTTTTTCGAAGCGTTCATATTGGTTTTAGTGCTTTCATCCTTCTCAGTATTTTTTGATTCAGGTTCGTTTCTTTTTTGACCTTATTTTTGTTTTCCACTTTTTTTGTTTCCTTTCTGAGGACATCTCAGTATTTCCTTCTAACATATTTTCTTCCTTTTGTGTCTGTACACCATCTTCTTCTTCCCCCACGCTGTCAATTACAAGTTCACTGTCCCCTTCATTACAGGTTTGGTCTTACGAAAGCTTTGTTTCTTTTTCTGTGTTTCATTCTCGGTACTATCTCTTGACTTAGGTCTTGTTTCTCCTCTCCATACTTTCTTTTCTTCACCTGTCTGTCACCCATAATCATCTTTGCCGTACTGGATTCTCTATGTTCTATTGCTTTTCGAGACAAGTTTCGGATATTAACTGTTTCTCTCTGGTTTTGTGGGCCTTCTTTGGAAGTAGGCTCCATCTGGTGATATCCACTACAATCTACATCGGCGTTAGTATTATTTGCGTGTCCATCGCCTTGTCCATCTCCTTCTACCTCTCTCTACATCTCGGAAACAAAAATCTCACAAAATCCTTAATATCTCTCTCCTTCATCTTCTAATTTTTTCCTGCGCACTATGTCCGCCATTGTGAGGTGNGTCAGTCTCAAATTAATTTCTTTAATCGGATTTACTCTTTGTCTAAATCTGCTCAAAATATTTGTTAAAGACTCATTTTCTATTGTCGGACATACGTGAAATAAGAATTTTTTTTTTGCCTCTGTTCCATTTCTTTGTATTTTCACTTTAATCTCTTTAATCATTAAAAATTCTTTATTTACCAATTTCTCCACGTCATCATTTCCTTTTAAATACACGCACACGCTACCTCCTCGTATCCTTGATGCGTAGGTCGCTGCTTCTGCAGTGACGTCTGCAACAGTCCTCACGGAGTCTCCCACCGTCATATTTTCTTCATATCTCAGCAGAATAGCATTTTTCTTACTTGGTCGCTGGCCAGCGTCTAACGCCCCCCCTGTGCATGCCGAATAAAGAACTCTTTACTTTTCACCAGGAAGTCAAATTCTCTTCAGGAACCAGATACACAAAACTTCACAAAGCTCCTGAAGTCAGTTCAAATTGTCACCCTCAAGCGCAAACCTCCGCCACACTAAAAGGTTCAACTGTTAGTCTCGCTTCGTAAGTATTCTCCAGTCACGTCTTATCTCCTCGGAGGCTACCTACGTAGTGACTAGACCACCGCTGTCGGTTACTTGATAGTGTCCAAAAAAATTTTCAAACAATTCCTTACGTTTATCTATAATTCTTAAGGATTTCAAAAGTTTATTCAACAATATCACTTCCAGAAATATTCAGAGCTATTACTCATTCACACGTTCTCTAAACGAATAAAAATATTTCGCAACAAATTAACAGCTAAATTGCGAAATCTATTTCATGCACGAATTAAATCTTAAATTCTTACTTTTATTTTATTTTATTCAACTCGAACTTCATGGAAGTTATCAAAACAATTCTCAAATTCCATATCTATTTGAAAATCTCTTTTAATTTACTAGTAAAAAAATTGTTATTTTCTTATCACGTGACATAATTTACGAGCCCTGCCTCGCGAGGAAAAAACACCTGACATCTGACATTCTCGAGAAAACGAGTGCAGTGACGGCCGTATGTGCACGCCACCTGGTGATAGATTTGCAGAGAAAAACAAACGCTCATGGTCGACGCGTGTTACGATAAAAAGGGATTTCTCACGGCTGATGTCAATGTACGACGCATATAGAGGACGTACAAGACGGTGAAAAAAATCCCCGAGGAAATAATACTCCGAATACGACTTACTATTAAAAGCAAGTGTTCAACGCAAAGGATGAGAGCTCTTTTTTACGAGAAGTAGGGAAACAAAATTACACAAATTTTGGGAGCAAATACCGACAGCGGTGTTCTAGTGGTAGCATCGTCGCTTCCACGATCTCGCTGAGCGGTAGAGGGTGGATTCAAACCCCGCTCGGTCGAAATAGGTGAGGTTTTCAGCGGGTGTTTCCCTCACCTAGTCCAGACAAATGTCGGTTCGGTACCATACGTTCCAGGGCAACCAAACATCTGTCCTTCCCAATTCCCTTTCCAAAGTCCACTACGGTTAGGTGAAAGATCAGGTCTAATGGCCTGAACCTCGCCCAAATGTATTAAAATAAAAAATAAATAACTTTCGGCATCCACGTTTACTCTTACACCCGTTCCTCCTCTAATCTTAGGTTACTCGTACCTGAACACAGTACACATAAATATTCCCGTTCCTTAGCACTAGGAGCTGTGAAGATGTGGAATTAACTTGGGGAACAAACTTGCTTTATGTCTGGAAAAAAATATATCACAAAATACATTAGATCCTTCGTAAAACTTGATGAATGGGGATGAATGATTTGTTCTATGTTCTCAATCCTTCTGTTTCAATTGACAATGTTTAACACCCTCACGTAGCCTCTTATGCTCTATAATGGTATGTTATTTTCCGGTTTTAATTATTGCTAAAATTTTCTAAAATTTCTAAACTTTCTTATTCAATGTGCATTTTATTAATTTTCCTTAGTATATGTTAGTGTTTCCATCGTTCATATCCAACGTACGTACTCGTGTGGTTAAGAGAAGACGTTTGCCATAACTTCGCAACCAAATAAAGGTATTATTATTATTATTATTTTCATGTAGTGATGTTCACTTCACAGCTCCAAAGGTGTTCTAGCTCGTCGAAATTGCTAATCCTAGGTAGCTATTCACTCTCTGAAGGGTTAGATGCACTTTCTTAAAATGAGGACTGTGCCAAAAAGAGCGATTTCTTGTATTTCCCGTTCTCTTGGTTTGCCTGAGACTGAATCTAAATGGCGCACCAAGGGAACCTACAATGACAGGAATAATCTTTGTTTTAACTCCCCACATCCTACTAATTTCGATAGCTCAATATTTGTATTATTATTAATAATAGTAATATTGTTATAGATATATAATACAAAATGTTGAAAGAAGGGTTCATTTCTGTACCCTTGTGCTGACACCTTCGTTAGGGGTAGGGGTGTTTCCGCCGTACGGGGGTGATTGATCATTTCTGCACTTCTTATCTCGCTCCCAGACATTGCGTGCTGATTTCTTGGAGAGGCAGTGCGACAGCGTACATACACGGAACTCAGCCCGTCGTTAGCGTTGCTGAAGTTGACACTCTACTCTCAACAACCATATCAACCATCACTGAATGTGCTCCTACCTCCACCAACGAGAGGCTCTTAATATCTGTGCTTTTTTTCATATTTGCAACCTTTAACACCGAGGACTCCCGAACTCTCCGCAATATATTGATTATTTCATTCATCCGGGAACCTGGTCCATGGTTTCAAAATGATTTCTTCGTTGCTTTTCCGAATGATACGTCCGTTCTGGGTCCGCCACTCTATGAGCGATATTAAAAATTGATCCCAAGTTCATTTTCCAGTATACAGAATGAGCAAAATAAACATAGAAATCTCTTAGATTGCGGTGAACCTCACCGCCAGGTAACAGATTAATCATGTTACGTCGAATGAAAATGGGAGACGGGACCGGGNCATCCCGTTCGCCACTCGAGCCCGTCTACCATTCTCATTCAACTCGTGGTGGACGGGCCCGGGTGGCGAACGGGATGGCGCAATAGGTAGGCGCATGAGCGCGCAGAGCTCAAGGTCCCGGGTTCGAACCCCGGTCCCGTCTCCCATTTTCATTCGACGTAACAAGAGCAAAATAAAGCTAGCCACGAAAATATATATAAGACTGACCCAGAATTGATCCTTGTTAATGAACAGGAGAACTGTCCATCATAGAGAATACCGGAAACGGTCACCGTTGACGTCGAAGCAACACTGAGCTCGATTTATCAAACGGGAAAACACGCGTAGGAGATCGCCTTGCAGCAATAGCGTTTTCAATATTATGTTGCCTCTCTTCCAGTATGTGAGGGTTATTTGAGAGAACCTAACGCGTCAATTTGCCCCACAAGTAGAAGTCGCAGGGAGAGAGATGAGGCCAGGAGATTTTACTGCCTCTGCTGACTGTCCTCTCCGCACCGATCTCTCATGACAAGGTTCTGAAGGCGGTTGCGTGCTGTTGCATGGACGTCACCAGCGGTCATTTCCAGCATTTTCTCTAAAGGGGGTTTTCTCCTGTTCATTAACAAGAGTCAATTTCGTGTCTGAATCACAATTCTTTTCCGTGTCAGTTTTATTCTTCCATCTCTGTACTACTAAAACAATATGCCGTAATCTGTCTTCTTTAATCAACCTTTGCATAAAAATTAAAAGGATCTATCCACTTATTTTTCGTCCTCTTCCAACTGGCTGTTTAAACGAGAGACATAATAATTTAAATATTATTCTATTATTAGCATTAGCTCCCCATCTTCAGAAATCCTAATTAACTTACAGAAATTGCTTAACTCCTCCTAATTGTAGTGAGCCATAATGAAACATCACTGACAGCTCCAGTGGGGATTAACTCTTCAAAATATGCTCTTAATTACTGCAAAAGTTTTAAATGCTTTTGTAGCCTAGCAGCACCTTCTAACGATTAAAACGTGGGCGCGTGATCTCGTGAGTTGAAGCGAAACCTCGTTTCCTTCTTATGCATATAAGCTGAAATTTGTTAAGCCGAGGTCTAAATATCTTTATCTAATTCAGCTGTGTAGCTACTTAAATTGTAAATATTCTTAAAGGGAGGGTCTCTTTTCATGGAAAATGAATGAGCTTTTTAGTGTACTCCCATTATCAGTAGAATATAAAACTCGGCGGAACTTCACAACCGCCCTTATTCAAATGGGCTCTGTAGATTTTCTTTGTAGAAAGGTAATTTGGAAACGTGATTAAGATATCGTGATTAATGGAATATGTAATAAAGTGAGAAAATTCGTGGCAAATTAATTCAAAATTTCTTGTATATGTCACGTACGTATTAAGAAATTTCCAAAATTAAGATTCGTTTTAAGTATTGCGAAAAAGTCTACTTGGAAAATTATGTGCTAGTAACAGCACTACCCGGCGTTGCCTGGAATTTAATAAAGTAATGCAATCATTATTGCGCATTCAAAATTTTAAAACAATTCATAAATATAACATAAAAAAGTATTTTTTCGTATTGTTAAACAAACATACAAAAAATTACATCTACATTCAAAGAAAAATTGCTAGTGAGAATTGGTATATTTCACCCTACAGTGAGTATTTAAATAGTTTCCATATTTCTTTACTTTTATGGTTTCATGTATTATTATATGAACGTAATTACAATATTTTCCGTAATATATCTACTTAATTTTATAATCCGGGCAGAAGGAAAATACAATTTACACAGAGAGAGCCTAACAAACGAGGCTCTGAATGGTTAAGACCTTGTTTGAATTCTTTGGTTTTCATTTCACTTTTTAGGTTATGTGCTTGAAAACAATCTTTTTCGCGACCGTTACACTCTTTTGCATCTACTATTCGGCCTCGTCGATTGTCCACCTCACAATCTCTGGTAAGCTTTATATTTAACAGTCATGCCAGAGAAGATTAATATGTGCTGATAATCAGATGATTTTAATTTTTTTATATTTTCGACAACAATTAAACATATTTTGATTCTTGTTTTGCAATAACCCTTAAGTAGAATGAAATTTCAAACAATTTCTTTTTCGGATTCCCATAAACAGACGTACTTCTCTTTTATTATTATAGATGTAAATGCCCAATGTAAAAAAGCAATACCATATTTCTTCCTTCTTTAACAAATGACGTAATTTTGACGGCTTACGCAACTTGTGAGACGTTCAGTTATAAATTTTATTTTCAAAAATGTTGTATTAAAGTTTTCATTTATCATAAATTCCTAGTATATAATTATCGATTTCTTTGATTTCGATCAGAAAAATTTCATTAACATGTGATCGCCTCGTAGACACAATCTCCATATTTGGCGTAACAGAAAACATTTTAATAACGTCTATAAAATTATTTAAACTCTAACTTTAACGCTATAAATTTATATGCCAGATATAAAGATAATTTCTTTGTAACCAACTTCTGAAGAACCCAAATACAAACGGATCATTACAGTCTTAGACGAGTAGAGAACCTAAATACCACCACTTATGTCGCAAAATCATTCCGAATATATTCCGCGTATTTTGTTGATAAAATACGTGTATAATAAGCACAATTAACGATTGAAATGAAAACTAACGCCCCCTGCATATCCATGTCCTCGGTCACTCCACCTATAGAGAAAAGGCAGCCATTTACAATTAATTCAAGGACATGCAATTACAGGATAGGGAGACGACGCAGAAGGAAACTCTTAAAAGAGAAGCAAGAAGAGAACTATTGGAAAGGTGGCAACATCGGTGGAATGAGGAAACGACTAGGAGGCGGACTCACAGACTGATAAAGGAAATAGAAGATTGGATAGAGAGGAGCCACGGGGAGACAGATTTTTATTTGACACACGCCCTCACAGGACATGGGTGCTTCAAGAGCTACCTGCACAGGTTTAAGGAGAAAAACGACGGAGGCTGCAACTCCCGCGTAATTACGGATGACGTGGACCACACACTGGTCCACTGCAAAGATTTTTACAAGATGCATTGTCCACTGCCTTGGGAAACAACTTGTCACCAGACAACATGATAGAGGAAATGCTGACAGCTCAACACCAATGGGAGCTCATTCAAAATTTTATCAGAGGAATACTGAGAAAAAAAGAAATATCCTTGAGATAAAGAAGATAGCGAAAAGATATTAGAAATCTGAGAGCCTGACCTTGCCTTGCTAAACCTATAGGAAGGGGGTTTTATATGCTAAACGCTAAGGAGGGGGGTTTTAGTGGGTGGCCAGAAGGAGTCCCACACACGGGGTTGTGTGGATTGACCTAACCCTATGGTGCATAAAGCATTTTCCCCGCCACATAAAAAACCCTCCATGTCTCATGATAACTGAATTCAAAATCTTTGACTTAAATGCTTGTGCCATCACCAATTTCACCATGGTTATAGATTTGAGGAATAAAAAACACCAAACTGAGAGAATTTGAAAATTCAAAGATATTGTTGCGTGGATACATACAGCGGCACTCGCAGATCCATTTGAACATTGCGCCGGACACAAACTGGTGACTCATCTCATTGCGGCTATATAAGCCCGATGCTCCAAGCATCGAGGCAGTCTCGCTGCCACTCCAGGTAGACTTGATGTCACACTCCTTACCCGTCACCTCTGAGTTCAGGTGAGTCGTAACACGACCCCTGTTCTATTTCTAATCTCCTTAACCTCAGAGCTCAGGTTAGGTCTAACCCGGCCCCTGCTCTAGTCCTTGTCTTGAGAACTAGCAGGCCTCACGGCTCTAGGTCCAGTCCCTCTACAACTCCTGATCTCCTAATTCGTCTCGAGCTGCCCGTAGCCGCGCACCTGCGAAGCACGCCGGCTCTATCCTTCACCGGCTCCGTACGGCGTGTCACCAGCGCAGAGCACTGTCTCTACCGGAGCTCTGGGTCGCCGCCATAGCACGACTACGAAAGTGTACTTCATGACTGAATAAACCGCTGTCGCCAGAAATGGACAAACCCCCTATTAATGCTTTCTCTCATCAAATAGACTAGGGATAGATAAGTCCTGAGGGACTTTTAATATCTAACCACGTCGTAGGTGTGGTTTCAAAAGTGCCCACAAAACAATCCCCCTCCCTTCCACACCACGCGACAATATAACAACCACGCGCTAGTGAGAAAGTTCTCTCTAAACATTTCAAATAAACGACAATTTCTCTTTTTTACTCTTACTCCAAAATAAATTTACAACTCTTTTTACCATTTAGTAGGAACCAGAATGACGGGCATCATCTGCCATATTTTGAGTTTTGGATCCAGATTTGTCTTCTCTCAAGAAACTGTCGAATACAGAAAGTCCTCTCTCGGGATTTTCTCTGGTTTTACTTTTAGAGGCGGATTTTATGTTCACCCTTCTACACTCTTTTGCCGAGGAGCGACTTCTATTGAAATAATAAATTTCGAATGTAGAGAAATTTTAATAGTTTCGATTTATAAACAGTATTTTACGAATAATCTATAGTTTATAATAAGATGAACTTGTGAAAAAATTATTTTGTGTATTAAATAAAAA
>NNCF01126724.1:321749-342517 GCA_002313205.1 Laupala kohalensis | reverse complement strand
ATAGAGTACTTTGAACTTCATTTGAAGTACCCTTTGATTTAAAGTAAAAAAAAAGTGCAAGTGCATCGACAAGTAAATACAAAATGCGAATTAAATTAATGCAACCGTTTACTCAGAATCGCTGCGCACAATCGGACAGACGGTATGTCAAAAACCACTTTTTCTGAACCAGAGATAACCAAAATGGATATTTCCGCCGAAATCTGGCTTCCGAATTCTTTCACGATTACAAAACTTTCTATATACTACGTATATGAGAAAGGAAAAAGAGAAAAAAACGAAAGAAAAGTAGGAAACGGAACGAGATGAGAATAATAATCCTAAAAGGAAAGGAAGAGGAGAGAGAGGGCGGGTGAGAACCCTTTGTGGTCAAGAGCATTCGACGAATACCCTTTCGCCCCCCTACGAATATCTGCACGAGCCATCAGCACTTGATCCGACGTCGTTGCCTTCACCGCCGTTAGCGAGCTTCTGCTCACCCGTCCTCACCTTAAGCACTGAGCGATATCCTCACGCCAAGCACGTGCTTCGCTCTTCATTCACTCACCATTATCCTCACGAGGGTGTTTTGTATTCTATCCTCATTAATAATCTACAAACGAAATATATTTCACTAGTTTCTTATACTGAATTCGAAAGATTCATCATAACTCAGTTCTTTTCCAACACCTTTAACAAAATAACTTTAACTCTGTCACGAGAGGACATTTTTCGGTTATTGTCATGTATTTAAATTATTATTATTTATCTAGTTCTACTCCGCATTTTAGTATTACATACACTACCGACAACATAAAAGGGCCCATTTATTTTTCTAAGTCCCACGCTCTGACCAGATTTGGATCTGTTAGGTTTGCAACGCCTCTCTCCTCTTGCTTCCCCTTCGACAGGGGAAGTTTCGTAGGTCTATTTGAAACGGCGCTCATATTTGGAAGACATCGTGCGGCGGGTAAATCGTAACGAGATAAAATGTTTCATTACACCGCTATTAAAGAAATATTTTGTAATTTTTTATTACACACATTTTGGACTTCTATAACAAAAATATTCTGTATATTCTTGACTACAACAAACTTTACCATTCTCTATATTTAAACGACATCTCGAGATTCGTTGTCTCGCAAGGTCTTCATAGTCAATATAAACGATATTAGAGTTTCTGTAAAAAACGTTTGCGTAATACTGTGATAAAATATAGTTTTTAACAGAATTTGAATATAATTGCAAGATATCGTATGGAATTGGTATAATTCGAATCACAAATTACTTATAAATATTCCTATAATTTCTTATATTTATACAGTGAAGTAAAGAAATCAAATCTCATTGCCTACAAGTGATGTGTATTGTCGAAAGTAATTTCACATAATTTGCGATTCTCTTAAGTTTTTCATATATGTGAAAAGGAATTAAATAAATATAGAAAACGTTTGTCTCAAATATGAACTAATAACACAAAAGTTTAATTCTCGAGTTATAAATAATATAAAACTACTTAAGGAACAAATAAATTACATCTTCTAGTGACATATTTATCCACGATATAACAATTTGGTAGTAATCGTGCAACCTAAAAAAATAATCAGAGATCAATAATATGAAAACCTCGTTTCAGATATGAATAAATAAAAAAAGACAAATCCCTTTTATTTATTCCAATCAAATTGAAATGTATTAACTCATATTAATACCATTGGTTCTTTTCTTTATCTTTCTTCCTATTTCTTTCTTTCCTTCTTTCTTTCATTCTTTCTTTCCTTCTTTCTTTCTTTCTTTCTTTCACTCTCTCTTCACGTGTATTGTCTAACGTAATTTCACATAATTTGTGATTCTTTTATTTTTTCATATATGTCAAAAGAAATTAAATAAATATAGAAAACTTTTGTATAAAATATGAATTAATAACACAAAATTTTATTTCTCGTGTTATAAATCACATTAAACCACTCAAGGAATTAATAAATTACATGTTCTAATAATACAATGATCTACAATATAACACTGGTTGTAATCGTGCAGCATATAAAATCGTGATCCGAGATTAATATTTCAAAAAGCGTGTTTTAGATTACAACAAATATAACTAAAACTGAAATCTCTTTCATTAATTTATTCCAATGAAATTGTGAAATACAACCACAGATTCTTGTTTTCTTTCTTTGTTCCTACTTCTCTCTTTCTCCCTCTCCCTCTCTCTCTTTCTCTTCACCGTCACTGGATACACCGTCATTGGATGTGAATTCGCGACTAAGGACGTTCGTGTGGGTGGAAGATTCCAAATACAATGAGAAACATGAGATGCACACTATCTTCTATTCTCCTTTAAAAATAACATTAAAATGACATATCTACAAACACACTCTTTGGATTCTCACCATTGGTAAACGAAAAAGTACGCGATGTGAGTGGAAATTATTTCACTGCATCTATACCAAACTTTACCGATAATGCGGATTAAACATATACTAATTACACTATGAATACAGTATATTTAAGAAAAATAAAATAGTTGGAACAGTTTTTGAATATTTTTCAAAAGTATACTTTAACCTTCAAATGAAGTAGCCTTTGCGTTCAAGTAAAGCGAAAGTTTAAATCACCTGCGCAAATTCTCTCTCTTTCTAGGTATTCCTGGTTGAAATTATTTCTTTCATCTACGACTATAAGAAGAAAGGTTTGAAATACCTTATCTGATCAGACGGCCTCGTGTTACTCTGTAGAGGGGGAATTTGAGTTTATGGAGCTTAGTAAAATTGGACGATGCGATTGCTATTTTATTGCTACGAAAACTGTTAGTTTAAATTAATAGAGCATATACCTTTTTCTTTAGTAAACATTGTTCTCCAAATGTATAATGTTGTAAATCTAGATGCTATATGAATAAATATTTATTGAAAATATGGTTTGGATATATATTAGACCCGTTTCCTACTCAATATTTTTATTAAAATAAAGTTTTAATACTTGGGGTATAATTACGAATTCGTGAATTTCTTTTAGTATCATTGTTTTTTTAAATATAAATTATTTGCTTTTAAATTCAATATAAAATTTTTTTGCACATGTTTATTGAAATTTTGAAGAACTTTTCTAAATTCCTCGTAAAATATATCATTGAACACTTTCATTTACACATGAAGAAACTGAAATATCGAAACTTAAAGAGAACATGAATAGAAATTATTTTATAGAAACTTTGTCGTCTCTTCGGCAGATGAACTTTGCCTTGCCACGTTGCCATGTATGTTGTAATGCTATGTTGCCAAATTGACAATTGCTCAGCGTATGTTTCAAGATTTTCCTTAGAAATTTGAGAGCATGAATTACGGTTTCGTTCATTACAGCTCCCAATCTGGTATTTCGAGCTGAATTGTGGTATAAACCATTTTCAAAAATCAGTTCACAAGTGTCACTGGGATTCAAACCCACTTTGTGGTGACAGAACAGTCATAGCAGCGCTTTACTGTTCTCAGCTAATTACACTTTTGCTGGAGGAGGTAAAATGTCTATTGAAAAATTCGAACAAATAAATAGCCACTCTAGTCTGCGTGTTTTAGTCGGTTTGACAATGAATGACATTCTTTTTTTTTTGAATTGCCTGTTAAAACACCGCGGGGTTTAGGATTTAATAGATTTATAAGTTACATAAGTAAATGGAGATATGAAATATTTTTTGATGTAGTTGTGGAGTAAATTTGTTTTTGTGACTCCTCTTTTTATTATCTTATTCATTTGGAGCACAGTATGTAGTTTAGAAAAAGTTGTATACATTCATTGATTTTAAACTAACAGTATTCGTCGCGATTAATCACTACTGTTAGTTTAAAAATTTTAACTAACAGTATTCGTATTTGTATGTCATGCTAAGTTTTGATGTACGGAGGATGAAATCTTCATGACTTTGTTACAAAATGACAGTTTTTGACACGAATGAACAAGTTAATTATTATTTGGTGATAATAATAATAACCTTTAAAAGATATGCCAAATATATCTTTATTTCAAAGAATTATTGTGTGTAAAAATTATATAATTATTCCGAGAGAATAAGGAAATTATATAATTATTCCGAGAGAATGAACGCCGTTTCAAATAGACCTACGATTGGTCGAACGAAACTTCCCCTGTCGAAGGGGAAGCAAGAGGAGAGAGGCGTTGCAAACCTAACAGATCCAAAACTGGTCAGAGCGTGGGACTTAGAAAAATAAATGGGCCCTTTTATGTTATCAGTAGTGTACATAATTCAGTCTGACTCGCTATGCTCTCATGCGCTTCAGACGGAACGCGAAACCTCTCGCGTCTTCCGATTCGTCTTCGAGTTCCACTTGCCGGCGTTGCCCGGACGCTCAAAGCAACCGCTGGTGCAGAGTGTCCTAATTTGATGTCCTTGATGACTTTGGTTTGACTTTCAATGTTCTAGAACTTTTTCTGGGCAAAGCCCATACGCGTCATTTGTGATGACGAATACAGTCGTCCCTCTCATAAAGAGTTTTTAACGTTTGCATTGTATTGTAACGAAATCACGGAATTCTTCTGAGCGCGACAGTATGAATTTCAGTCCTTAATCTGGTCGTTTTTAGCAGTGTTTTCAAAAAAACTTAATAACTCATTACATTTTGCATGCAGCAGCTTGTAATTAATAAATGTTGTCACAAATACAACAGTGATTATTTGCTGAATAAGAAATATTTTTGAAGTCGACGTATCGGGAAAAACCGCAAAAATATCACGCTTTTTGAAACATTTCAAGTTTTAAAATATTAATATTATTTAAAAAAACAAATTTTTCACATGTGCATATGCAAAAGAAAATTATAAATCTGTTGGTGGTACATGTGCTGTTCTGCGATTTTTTTGTACTATCTACAATTATTAAGTCACCGTCGTGGCCATGGTGTCAGGTGATTGCTCGTCATCCCGTGTTCGATACCCGGGCGGGGCAAGAGAAAATTTGTAACTTTTCATTTCCATGTCTCAGTTTGAATAGCTGTGGCGTTTGAAAAGTCCACCCTCGGCGGCTAACAATCGCAGTCGTGATACTCGGATACTACCATCTAGATTCTGTCTAGACCTTGTTCCCCCAAAAATTTCACGATATATCTCGTAAATAAACTCACACAGAACTGAGCCTAACTAACACTCGTTATCGTGGTCCAAAGTTGACCGAAACGAGAATACAATACAATACTACAGCTATTAGAAGTCAAGTGTCTACAATAACAAATTCGATAGTAGGATACTGTACTATTTACGTAATCATACTGTACTGTGATGTCGCAACGTTGTGATTGAAATATATTTTTTTGTGTGTAAAATGTCGTAAAAAAATAATTTAACAAAATAATCATTCCAGAACAATTATATTACTAAATTATCATTAAGTAGAATAGTAATTTTTCTATAAAAATGTAGTAAAAGTTTTTAATTTAATAGTATTAATTTTAGATAATTATTTCAAAGTCTAGTCCTCGATTCTCTACAAACAAACAATTAAACAAACACCTAAATCTGTTCAAATTCAAATTTCGAATTCCAAGACAGAAAAAAGATCTTTTCTTCTGATCTTATCACGATGAAAGTTAAAATGTGTATTCATATCTGTAAGTATTTTTTAAATACTTGCTAATTTGCATTTTCTATCAAACAAATAATATAATGTCATTTCTCTTTCAAAAATGGCATGGGGTAACTTTCAATGGATTCAGTGAAATCGTGTGGAAAGAAGAAGAAGATGAGTTCATTTTTTGTCCTCCACGTTTTTACGAGTTTTTAACTTCTTTTTGGGGGCAAAAATATTAGGGTTTTTTCCTTTTTCACGTTCTAATAGAATGGTGGCTTGCAATTTACAGGCAATGTGCCGGGTATTACTGTTATTGTAATGATTGAAATAGAAACTTTCTGAGTTTGTGATACAGATTCAACATTATTCTTATAATAAAAATAATTATTATTATTATGAAAAAAGTGAAAGAAAAAAATATTAAACAGAGAAGGAAAGAAGAGAACAGAAAAATTTTCCTGCGGCGCTCGAAGAGAGAGAATAATTAGACGACGGAGGTGTTTTATGCAGAATGAGAAGTACAGCAGTTTAATCATAAAAGGAGACGAATGAAATAGCAATGCGACGTGAGGTAGAGATGCAAAATGCGAATTTTAGTGTTATAAAGAAATACATTTTCACAAAAATAATTAATCATCAATTGATTCCAGTGTTTATTACATTTTAATCTGTAAAATAATTTATTGTCAGGAAATTACTTCTTAACCTAGTAATTATTAACTCTGAAGGATTTCATATCATTTTCTTATCTAAAACACTGTATCGTTAAATACAATTGTGTTTTATCTGTATCTCCAATTTTATACTGTAGTAGTCTTTATTTCTGATTACCCTTCAATGCGTCACGAATTTTTTTATTGTTTACTCTGTTTTACAAAAAAAGGAATTTTTTTTTCACTATTGCATGTTTATTTTTATACCATAATTTATACAAATGCAGAACTATTCAATATCATACTAAACGTGTTTTTCTGAGAAACATATTTTTATGGCGAATGTATTTTGGAAAGAAAATCAGGACTCTTATCAGAACAACAAAATTTGTCACCGGTGACTTAATATATATTATTTGACTTCACATAAGTGAACTTTGACTACATCAACATTTATTACATGTATTTTTCACAAATTTAGTCCATCGTATAATGTTTTTGGAAGAGTTTCTGTTGTACCATGTACGGTCCTGGAATAATAAAAGGACCCATGTAAATATTCTGAGTCCCGCGCTCTTAGCAGTTTCGATTTATTAGGTTTGCAACGCCACTTCCCGGCGACGGGGATAAAGCTCCTCACCTTCGTTCCACCAATCGTAGGCAAATTTGAAACTGCTTCCATATTTGGGAGACCAATAGAAGACTAGTACTAATGAATATACCCATATTAAATCGTATCCAAGCGCGCTGGACATAGAATAATTTCCTGAGCCCTTTTATAATTCCGTTTAAACCAATATCTAACTCATTGATTCAAACAAAATTTGTACTTAGAGGTGAGTTTTAAACAAATGGATATGTTGAGAGAGTATAAAGTTTATTGGAGATAAAACACTTCCCTGATAATATGAACCCAAAATAAAATCACAGTGAAGCGTAATCCATTAGTTTTAAGAAATTAGAAAAACTACGAGAAACTATTAATGAAAATACAGCACTTACTTGTTATCGATTGTGTTACTTTATTATGTTGAATTGACTTTATTTCATTTCATTAAAACACAATGTACCAATATTATATCTTCCATAGTCTACAATTTTGTGGAATATAATATTCATGAAGCAACTGAAATGAAATATTTATTTTTTGGAGTATCAAACTGTGGCTTTTCTCCGTTTTATTTTGTGGTATTTTTATCGATTTAATAAAAAAAGTAAGGAAAAAGTAATAGCTGCATTTGGTCGCATTTGTTATTAACTTATTTTAGAAGAAGACGAATTTAAAAAATGTATAATTAATTAAACAATTTTAATACTTAATTTATGTTAACAACTTAATCTAGTCATTTAATATCTAACTTAGCATAATCGACGTACAATGTTCATAATTGTTTGACAAGTACTTTACTACTATTCGTAACTGAGGATCGATCTAATCATTCAGAGTATTCTCTTTAACTCTTCGTATTTTAATAGTACAAGTAAAAATCAAATATTTTCCGATTAAGAATCCCGTAAAATTTCAATGGGAAATGCATTTCGATTAGCGTGACCAAAAATAACTTGTTCATTAGTACTCAATAAGCTAATGGGAACCGATTCTCTGCATGTCTGGTTTAGACGGAAAGACTGGTTAATGAACTCAGTGATGTATAGGATTGGTAAGCGGTTAGTTGGAAACTGTTTATCACACACTAACTTGCATTCGATGCATGCTCAAAGGGCTGAATTTTTTATAGGAAATTATTTTTATGTGTAGGAAAATGGTTGAATCTCAGGTAACCTGTCCATTAAACTATTAGGTATGCATTCTTTTAATTAAACCTATGAAGAACAAAGATAAGAGGATTCATCGAAACGTGCTGCAAAATAAGGGAAAGAGTTTATGCTTTCACTCATAAGTGAAGCACTCTGTTGACACCAAACCTTTCGTCCCGCCCTGTCACTATGGACCGGATCCATTGCATGGAGACATCTAATATTTATTCAAATACTAAATAACTCTAAATTATCGGATAATTTATTCCAGAGTCATTCCTCATTCAAACTTTCCGTGATCCTTTTAAAGTCTTTTCTGAGTATGTGTCAGATGATCTCATTACTATTTTCTGAAGCAATGGCTTCAGACTGCGCATATCTACTGAAACGTGTTGTTTGAGGCATTAAGTGGATAAACTCAAACAAGATCTTCCCATTTTTTTCATCTTGTATTTTTAATTTTTTAATTCGGGTTTTTGGGCTCCCTCATCTCGTATTGGAATGAAATTTTTTTTAATGGTTTCATGGAAAAGCAGACCTTATGATCTGAGACTCGACGAAATAAAGCCACTTCATTTTTATTGTTATCATTATTATTATTATTATTATTATTATTTTACCTCGAACGTGTTCCTGGAATATCGGTCAGTTGCGGAAATGATATTCCACGCAGTTGTCCCTGCCTATACTTATTGTATGAAATATCTAAGTGTGCAGCATCTATTAAGAATCTGGATTTCTGCATGACAAATACGTTTGGTTTTTAACTGAAATTTTGTCTGAGTTTCGTCTGAGAAGCTTTAGTTGTATACGATTCCTGTTCTTCAGGATCAGACGATACAAAAAAGAAATGAGTTATTATTATTATTATTATTATTATTGGTTTGAAAGTTTTCGTATTATCTACATATCGTACGCACTGCGAGTTCGTATCGATTCCTGCGTCATGCCACTCCAAAGAGAAGATGAGACAGTACGTAGAAAGCGAGAATTTCTCGAAGGCAATAGATTTGAAACTTGGAAGACCATTGCATGGAAAGAGTGGGATAGAGGTCGGGAATCTATCGCTTCGACGATCGCAAACGCTCTCTAACAGTTTTATAGACATGGACAGACTTTTACTGCACCCTCGCTATTACGGGAACTGCGACTGACAAGCGACGAACGGAATGTTGAGGAGAAAGAGAAGTGGAATAGAAGGAGACGATAAGACATCGATAGAGAATCTTGGATTCCTCAGAATGAAAGATAAGACGCAATATCCAGCTCCTTTCGTTTCATATGCTCACTCTTGCCGAATGCGCGGAAGACAGTGACTGACACTTGGAGAGATATCGCGCCTCGCCGACGAAGGCACTGCTGCCTAGTGGACGGACCTGACATGAATCTAACTGAATTATGATGAAAGTACCACAGACTAGCGTTAATCCGACTTTCGACACTTCGACAGGTTCGGTAATCCGACAGGCTTCCACAACCTCGTTTTGATGTTTTACACTTGTACGTAGCTTTACATCGTGAAAATTTTAAACCAAACAAATACAAAAGGTTGTATGACGTGGTAACATTTGTTCATATTATTATACTCCACTGAATCCGCATTACATTTATTTTTCAAAATATACGATTATTCCTCGTTAGTGCGTGATACTTATTGAAGGTTCGATAATCAACCATTTTTGATAATTCGATACTTTTCCAGTCCTATTCGTGTCGAATTATCGCGAGCCTACAGGAGTTAAATATATATCATTCGACCTTAATAGGACTGTTCACAATATTTATTGTGAGATTTTCCTTCACATAACGTTTCGATCTTTGGTTGGAGCCTTCATCAGGCCTAGCAAATGGTAACAATAAATATTACAATAGTAACAACTCAACTGAACTTGATATTCATGTAAATATTAACTCAATATATTATGAAATCTCTTAGATTGCGGTGAACCTCACCGCCAGGTAACAGATTAATTATGTTATGTTGAATGAAAATGGGAGACGGGACCGAGATTCGAACTTCATTCTTCCATCCTCATTCAACATACAACCAAGTATTGGAAAATACTACCCAAAACAAAGTACTTCCTGAGGGAGTCGCCTCATATGAGGAGTGTAGTTTCTACGAGACCACCTCAGAGGTCTTTGGGTCTCGCAAGTTGAATGAAAATGGAAGACGGGGCCGGGAGGCGAACGGGATGGCGCAGTCGGTAAGCGAATGAACGCGCTCAGCTCCAGGTCCCGAGTTCGAATCTCCCATTTCCATTCAACATAACATAATTAATCAAAATATTATGTAGAGGAAAAGCAGAAATCATTGATAAATGTTATACAATTGTGAAGTAAATACTCTATATATTTCCGTGCTTATACCTAAATTTAAACTCCCGAACCAAACTCGAATTTAAAGCACAATAATGATAATCAGCTTAATCGAGCATAACTGGTTCATTTGTTATTATTTTTTTCTTCTAGGCAATAGAAAAAATAATTGAATGAAAGAGAACACCTCAAATATCTCCCAAACGAATGAACATATCAAAGTACAGTTTTCACGATGATACTCCATGACCAGCAGTTCATGGATCAATATTAAAATAACGCAATAATTACGAAACGAATTCCCCAGAAGATTCTCAATATCTTTGCACATTCCTTTAACACTATTCTGCCTAAATGATATCGACGGCACCATCTAGTGTAGCGTTTGAGGTCCATAGCCCATAAATTGAATTCTACTCCATGATTGATCCCTGAAAATCTTCCAAAGAGGGTTTAGAAATATGCAGAAAGTATGAGCATTTGGTTCGAATTTTTTATTGGGACTTTAGGGTTCGCCAACGTCTAGGTCATTAGAGCCCTTTCGAAAAATTTTACCCTTTGCAGGGGGTCAAAATGAGATATAAAGGGTAGATTTTTTTTTCATAGGAAATCGGTGGAGTACAAAGAATGTTTATGTATACTTTTACAAAAACGTCTAGTTATTGATTTATTATTCCAAAATATATCTTAACTAACACGTAAGATTTGAGAACAATAGGGTATTAGTCGTGAATTCGTCGACTACTTATGAAAGTTAGTAGGTCTATATATGAATCCTCATTCACCCGAAGGAAAACCAAAGAAAATCCAGGCGTGTTGAAGTATGTATGAAAGTACGTCTGTTGAAGATACGTTAAGTGATCGGAGGTTTTACTTCGAATAACATAAAATCAGTGAATATCTCGAAATATTTAAAATTCACGTCGAAATCTCAATTATCAAAGGAAAATTATTTACGAAAACTGTAACTTGGATGTGAACCGTAACTTGGGTAATATTTTCAGGATTCTTGACCAGACTCACATACACACTTGTTTTAGAATTCTTGAAAATAATGCGACACTACTGTCTTTTTTAAGTATAAAGTTTTAAAAATATTCAAAATAGTACACACAAAAATCACTCACGTATTTGTAGAAACAGTTTCGGCTTTTGCCTTTGTCGGCCACGTAGATGATCATGTGACTGACGAAAGCCAAAACTATTTCTACAAATACGTGAGTGGTTTTTGTGTGTACTATTTTCTGTTTTTTAATATATTAAAAACTTTTTAAATTATATATTATATAAGAAGTACTATTATTGATTTGGTCATTAAATATTATATTTGTTAATTATGCCGACGTTTCGGTTATTGATTTTAACCCACATCAGTGCTTGTTAAAACAATTCTTTTTCACGAAAGCTTTTGTAGCATATGGTGATGTTATTTGCTAATAAGGCTGCTAGATGGAGGAAATGGATAACGTAGAATTATATAAACAAAAATTAACATGCCCTGATGAAGTTAACAAATGTTATTTTGAATGACCAAGCCCTCAATAACAATATGACCGTAGAGTGGTTTTTCCGATCGCGTGGACAAATGGAGGACACCGTCACCCTAACAATGTGTGACTGGTGATGGCCAACGCGGACAGCGAAGTCAGTGACGCGCAAAGGCACCGCAATCAGCCTCTTTATCACTCGCATTGCAGCTCTCAGAACCCACCAGCTCTGGAACTGACCACCCCACCACCTCACCACCACCCCTCTCATGGCCATGTCATTATCAATACCCTTCCAGCAAATCGTTTCCACAATTCCCCCACCTCTTCACCCTCAAGTGTGTCTCCGCTGATTCCGTAGAGTCCTCATTGTTTCATGTCCCAGCTCTAGCGCCTCACGACTTCCCTAAACGTGTCCACCTAACGTCATCGGCATCATTATCGCAATTACCGCGTTCCCAGCGCCGTCATCTCCGCAAGCGCGACAGCACCCGCCCACGCGCTCTCAGGGGTGCGTAATTATCGAGGTTGACGGAGCGCATTACCAGCACATTGGAGGGTGGCGTGTCGCGACGGTTTCCCGTAAATTCCACCAGCACGAGTTCGAAATCGTGCCTCCTTGTTGTGTTTGTAAATAATACGCTTCACTCCTCGTTATTGCGAAGTAAGCTAATTAAAAACTAACCGACGAGTTAGCATATTTGTCCGAGGGAAAGAACAGGGGTTGGAAGGGGAGGGAACGAGCGCAATGTGCAGAGGGCTTCGGAAGCAATCTTCCAGTGGAGTGAGAGAGAGGAGGTGGTTCTGTGCACTGATGTAGCTGCCGCCGCGAATAACTTTGTGACCCACTTCAGGGCTGTTGCTGTTCACACCCATTGAATTGCTTAAGCTCACAATACGCTTAGAAGACCCACGATTTTAAAAAGGCGATTTTTAAACCAGCGAAAACTTTTAATGATATAAAATTATCGATTAATGAAGCCCTCGAGAGATTTGTTAAAGGGATCGTTAACACCACTTTCTACGACACTTTTGCAAAATTAAAGTTTAAACCTCCATCAATTGAATATTAAACATATAATAAAATTCACGAGAATCTTATATATATTTTCATATAACTTTTTTTCTTGACCTTAAAAATAATTATACCAGGAAAAGATTCATGAGATGATATTCTAATTCTCACAGTCCAATAGATGGGCTCTTATTGTTAATATGCTCAAATAAATTCTATTTATACCAAATTATTTATAATTTGGTATTAATACATTTCAGTTTGGTATTGTATGTAATAATAATATATAATATTAATGATAAAAAAGCCATTTAACATTCGTTTAGATAATTCGTAATTTCATCACGCTAATTTTATATTTTTTTGTTTTTACTTGACCTAAGCCGTAAAATATTTGTATCACGCGGAACTTTTGCAAAATTATATTTTAAATTCCTCTAATGACACAACTTATTATTTATATATCATATTTGTATTTTTCCTCCAAACTATGCCGCCTTATTCATTTTCTTCAACCCTGATGAACTAATATAATTCGAAACGTTGATACTTACATAAATAGTATTATTTTAACAAACCTCATCACAAGAACCTTATCTTGATATTACTAATATTTTGCTGACCTCTGTACTTTATCACATACGTAGTATATATAAAGTTTTGTAATCGTGAAAAAATTCGAAAGCAAGATTTCAACGGAAATATCCGTTTCGGTTATCCCTGATTCAGATAAATTGATTTTTGGCATAACGTCCGTCCGTCTGTCCGTCTGTGCACAGAGATTATGAGTAAATAGGTGAATATATTTAATTCGTATTTCGTATTTAGGGTAGAATTTACTTGTTGTCGATGCACGTGCTCTATTTCTTAGTTTAAAACATGGAGTACTTCACTTGAAGGTCAAAGTACTCTTTCGAATATTTCTCAAAAACGACTCCAGCGATTTTGCTCAAATTTTCTGTATGTAAGGTACAATTAGTATGCATTACAACCGCATATGCGGTATTTCGCTTAAAAGTTCGGTACAGACGCAGTAAAATAATTTCTGCCTGCTACACTTACACATTAGATTACTGTTTCAAGGAGCTTGAATAATATTTAGCCGTATAAGTCGACCAAGGAGACATATAATAGACTTTTCGTAAACTGATATGAAAGATATGATAATGGTAAAATACATAGGAGAACAGCAAACGCTCTGCAAATACGAAAATACATCAATTTCTCTCTACGACGAAATTACATTTACTTAACACTCTTACGATATTTATAAGACTGATACGTCGCTATATGTTTTTAAATAATATTATGAATATTTATTTTACTTTCAAATTTCAAATAAAAGAGAATAATAAGTTCATCTAGTGACTTTGAGCATAGGAAGACGACCAAAATATAGAGTACCACGCTGGAAATGACCTTTTCACTATATTTTTTTTTTCTCTCTCTATGCTGAAGACGGAGAAACGTATATGAGAAAGTATGTGCAATGCTTACAAAACACCACTAGTTTGTGTATTAAAAGAAACCTATCTCTTCAGAGATGCTTCCTGGTAATGTACCATCAAAATCGAGAGAAGTTACTTCCAAGCAATACGGAATTACCACCTCAACAGACTCCAAAGCGTACAATCACCCACCCAAAGCACGCACTCGATAAAGGCTGACTAATACCACGAGCCATTCGGGAGAGCAGACGAGGCCGCGCCTTCCTCTATTGCCAACCTCCGCGCGATCTCAATCGCTGCCAAGGTGTGCTTCGTTCGAGAACACTGCTGTCCGCAGGTGCACAAAGTCCTTTCAAGCACAAGTCCCATTCCGCCCACGTCCTTCGCTTCCGAGTGGCTTACAGCCCAAGTCTAGTCCTCCGCCGTCTTGACACTTGGTCACACCTGCGGAAGGTAAATTGGAGTTCCACAATGCTCATGCCTCGGCCAATACTCCTGGAACTTGCTTTAGATGGCAGGAGTGGGAAACTTGGTTTTTTTTCAATAAGTTGTTTTTGTTGGAAAGAATGGATTGAGTTTACCTAATTCACGCGATGGAATTTCCCAAATTTTAAGTCCTATCGAAACCAGATTGACATTTTATGATACGGGGGGTAAATTTATCATGATTTCTTGACACCGCAATTTGTTCAAGCGATGGAAGTACCCAGAGACATACGTTTAAACAATAAATTCAAGTAAAAAAGTATTACACTATTTGACATGTTGAATCAATCATAATTTTCTTAAATGTTTTTTCATAGTTTCAGAAGTGATTTTTGAATTGGCAAAAATATACCTTTTTTTCTTCTCATCTGTCTTACCTAAAATACTTTATAATCCATTTCTATAAAGTAAAACGTATTGTGAAAAAACGAATTTATCCGTAAAATGGATAAATGGATTGAGTTTATCCTCATTAAACTAATAAATAAAGACTCACGACCTTTTATGGACGAAAAAATGTAAACTTTGTGAAGGGCTCAAAACGTTTCGACTAGGATTTAAGTCGTCGTAAGGTAATCAAATAATAACAAATTTTAAATTAGTTGAACAAAGAGTAGTTACCTCACATTACATTAATAACGATCACTTCACGGATTGGGAAAATACATTAATTTTGGACAAAGAAGTTAACTATTACAAACGTTGTGTATTGACTAAAAACATTACAAGAAATCATAGAAACGAGTGATACATGAACTCATTCACCTCTTCTGTCACGAAATGTGTCATCGATGAAAATATTCCTCGGGATGAACTACAAAAAGCATCTAAAAATAATAATTATTGTGGAAATATTAATGAACACTAACCATTTCCAATAACTTAAATGAAGTAACGCTTGTCAAAAATTCGCATTTGTTCTTCCTTCTTGGTTTGATATTTGAGTAACATTTCGTCACTTAAAGAGCTAGATTTTTTTATACGAACACATTCCATCGGCACAAGACGCCCTAGTGGTGCAAAACCATTGTACATACTTTCTCTATACGTTTCTCCATCTGCAGCATAGACTGAGAAAAAAATTCTGTAGTGAATGGATCATTTCTGGCGTTGTCTTCGATATTATCGTCATCTTCAAGCTCTTTTCATGCTCAAAATCGCTAGATGACCTTATTACTCTCTATTATTTGAAATTTGAAAGTAAAATGAATAGTCAGAATATTATTTAAAAACATACAGTGACATATCTGTCTTATAAATATCGTAAAAATATATTTCGTCGTAGAGAGAAATTGACGTATTTTCGTATCTGCAGGGCGTTTGCTGTCCTCCTATGTATTTTATCATTATCATTCCTTTCGTTTCATTTTACAAAAGAAGTGTATTCATATAAATAAATAAATAAATTTATTGCCAAGAAAGTAGTTACAAACAGCGTATGACCACGTGGAGGACAATAAACTAATTAACTCTCAGGAAGCAAGCAAGGGACCACCCCATCAATTCCGATCAAGGGCCGTAAGGAAAATGCGGATTGAAAAACCTCAGAAAGAATTTCTAGATAAGATAAAAAGTTAGTACTAATAGAATATCTACATATTTTTAATTTAACACAAAAAAATTATTTTACATATACGAACTATAGATTATTCTGAGTATAGTGTTTATAAATCATAAGAATTGAAACAACACTAAATTCACAATTTATTGTTTCAATAAACGCACCTCTCGGCAAGAGGTCAGCGAGTCTTTATAAGAAATCCGCTTCCACCCGAAGGAAAACCGGAGAAAAACCCGTGCCAGGATGGGTCTACAGAATTAATGTACACAACCGTGGCAAAATTAAGTACACAGAAAACTAAATTAATATGAGTCATAAATATAAGTATAAATATTATGTTCTATACTAATCCCGATATTTTCGTACAAATTTTAGAAAAGTAGAGTGAATTAAGGTAGCACCAGCGTAAATAGATATAACTCACTAAAACATCTTAAATCGGCGTAAATAAACAGAGTAACATGTAGTACATATTGTGATTTCAACTTGAAAAACATACGTCACCGGCCACTTAAGTGAAATGATAGCAATTATAATCGATGGTGAAATACATTACGTCTTTGGAGGAAACAATCTCGAAAAGCTCACGAAAGTGATGGAAGTTTATTTCGAATTGTATTCTACTTTCCGTAGTATTTTTTACACCGCTTCTACCTACGCGTCACCGAAAACTACAAGAAGGTATTTCACTTTTTCTAAGGTGATATGCATAAATTACTAAAATGTTATATTGTATAATATATGCATAAATTACTAAAATGTTATATTGTATAATATATGCATAAATTACTAAAATGTTATATTGTATAATATATGCATAAATTACTAAAATGTTATATTGTATAATATATGCATAAATTACTAAAATGTTATATTGTATAATATATGCATAAATTACTAAAATGTTATATTGTATAATATATGCATAAATTACTAAAATGTTATATTGTATAATATATGCATAAATTACTAAAATGTTATATTGTATAATATATGCATAAATTACTAAAATGTTATATTGTATAATATATGCATAAATTACTAAAATGTTATATTGTATAATATATGCATAAATTACTAAAATGTTATATTGTATAATATATGCATAAATTACTAAAATGTTATATTGTATAATATATGCATAAATTACTAAAATGTTATATTGTATAATATATGCATAAATTACTAAAATGTTATATTGTATAATATATGCATAAATTACTAAAATGTTATATTGTATAATATATGCATAAATTACTAAAATGATCGGTCGCCATATTTTTATACGCTCTTGTGCATTTCAAATGAGTCAAGCTAGTTTATCAATATTGTTACTAACAAATAGAAATAAAGTCACGTTTTTTTATCATCAAAATTCGGAATGTTGTTATGAAACAATTACAATAATTATAAGTAAAACAATTATACTTCACAGTGATTTGAGTAATTAGGTTTTCGCTTGTGGACAGAAATGTTGTTATTGTACGGTCTTCTACACAGTACGAATCGTGATATCAACATGCGCACAACTACGATCATTTGTTTTCAGACTTCGCCATAGCGAAAGAAATATTAAGTGGGTGAAAGAAGAGTCGTGTACGTCGTTTCCATGAGCAGGCTGAGTTGCGTAGCAGGTTTCTGACCACGCAGAACGCAGCCGGTTTCGGAACGCGCCCTAAATTACGCTGGATGTAATAAAACTCTGTCCGTTTGTTCCGTAACAACGACTCAACCCTGGATAATTGGGACGCAAGAGATCCAAAGAGAATAATTTCGGTATGCAAATTGCGGCCTGTGATTTAACATGGAATTCGTAAGAGGAGACCCTTATCCGATGTTTGCAGAGAACTAAATCCGTTGAATACATAAAAGTTTTCTGTTTTTAGAACATCATATACATTAAAACGCTAACGTCACCTAGAATTTTTTGTTCCTTTTCGATGAAACCACGCGGAGCAAATCACACGAATGAAGTATCGTCTGTTAGAGCATTAAAACACGTGTCGGTTATTTTCTAATAATAATAATATATTTATTTATTTATTTATTTACTGCAAATGGGTGGATCTTACCCGGTTGCAGTATATAAGGAAATACAATGCAAAAAATACATATCACACAGAACTGAAATCAAAAATTGTTAAATAAATCATTCAACTATATGATTCAACTAATATTAAAGTATTAAATACAAAAACATTTTACCCTGAAACATCTAAATAATTGATTAAAATAATTTATTTCACTGATGATCCAAACACTCGATTTACCCCTTTCGTGCACTTCACTTCACATTTCCCTTCCCACCTTTTCTAAATCACTCATTTCCCTCGCATCACTTCACTACCATCTATCACTCCACTAGCTTCCCGTCTACACTAACGTACTCATTCTTCCCGAACTTGCCTAATCCTTTTAATTTGTCTGCTCCCCTTTTCTTAGAGCGTTTTTGAATTTAAGAGAGAGGTTGCTGAGCCCGATAGCGCTCCCACGACATCCGCAGGCAAATTGTTCCAGTCCCTGATTAATTTATTGAGGAACGAGTATTTTCCTACGTCTGTTCTTGTTTCCTTTTGCGAATTATGAAAAAGTAATTATTATTTCATCTTTTACCTTTTCCTTTTTTAAAGATAACCTCATTTGAAAATTACGTCAAGAAAATGCGCTACTTCATTCATTTATTTTAAAACAATGCAACTTGACAAATGAAATCACTGACGCATCTGATAAGTAATAAACTTCGAAGGGAACTGTGAGTTACGTAATGCTCCATTGTATAATATCATGTACTATTCATTACTGTCCTGGTGTCCTGTTTAAATTGTTAATGCTAAATATGAAACAGACAACTAAAAGATGTTGGAGAGTGTAGCATCTGTCATATAACTACGGTAAAGAAAATATACTTGCTACATAATATTAAACATGCATGCATTCATACAGAATACATAAGGGTTAGATTCAGTTTCCAGTGTTGATCAAGTTGTAATAAGTCGTTTATTAGGTTTTAATATTGAAAAGTTTATACAATAAACTAGTAAAGAAATGAAGACACATGTATTACATTTTGTTATTTTCTCAAAACGACAGCATTACGATCGGTGCGCTCGGGATTGGATAGGAACAGACGACGAGTACGAGATTTTTCAAAAGTTCATTTCGTTATTTTCCTAATGGGTTCGCGCACCGGTCCGTCACTGTCAGAATTGCACGATCTGTATCTTCCGTCATTTATAAAATGTTTCAGAGAGAGATCTTTNACGTTTCGACATTCCGATTCATCGTCAATTTGTGGAAGAGCAAGCACGTGCACCGGGTCGAATTCGCCGCTGTTTTTAACAGTGATGTCTTCACTAGTGGCGCAGCTCCTCCCATGGCTCAGGTGGTAGCGTTGTCGCTTCTCACCAAGTCATCCCGGTTCGATCCCCGATGAGGCCAGAAAATTTATAGCTTTTCACATCAATGTCCCAGTTCATATAGCTGACCTTCCTTTCTCCATCCTCTCCTAGTATCAATAACTAACTACTAACCACTTCTACTAACCCCTCCACGTGATATCTAGACGCTGTTCCTCAGATCTCGGTAAAATTCACGATGTGTCTAGTAAGTAAAATCACACAGAGAATCTGAGCCTTACTGGCACTCGTCATTCGTGGTCCTTAGTTGGCCGATACGAGATACATACATAAAGAGAGTAATTTAGCAAGGAAAAAATCTATCATCAAATTTAATTGATTATTTGTTTTATACTTTTTAACCAAAAAAGATTAAAAAACTTTTTAAACCATAAAATTTCGACGAATAGTAAAGATTTGACAAGAATGTTAATAAACCGTGTAGCCTCTTCATGCCCGCGAAGCGAAAATTTGACCGGCGTGGTTCCCGCGAGATTGTATAGTGTAAACAGTGAAGTTTTGTGTTGAATTTGTTTTATATGAATTTGAAAAATTAAAATGCAGTAAATGTTTTGAAAAGCCAGTAAGTTAAAGTATTTTGATCTTCCAATATACATAGATTTATTTTTTTTACTGAGTAAAAGAAGATTAGTCTAAAACAATCCCGTGCAATGCCGGGTAATCAGCTAGTATTCATATATTTAAGAGATATATTCCCAACATATTTAAGAGAGCTAAAGTGAAACCTTTACACAAGAAAGGAAACAAACTTAATATTGGAAATTACCGACCAATATCTCTACTACCCACTTTCTCAAAAATCCTAGAAAAATTATTTTATAAGCGACTTCTAAATTTTTTATCAAAAAATAACATTCTCTCTGATGATCAACACGGTTTTAGGAAATCCTTTTCCACTACAAGCGCCATATTTTCCTTCTTAAACCAAGTTACCACATCTCTTGACCGTGGAGAAAATCCTCAGGGTGTTTTTCTTGACTTATCCAAAGCTTTCGATGTCATCGATCCCGGAATTCTCCTTTCAAAATTGCATTCTTTAGGCATTCGTGGACTTCCACATCAATG
>NNCF01126724.1:289540-312166 GCA_002313205.1 Laupala kohalensis | reverse complement strand
CTAGGCAAGAGCCCAGCGAGTCTTTATAAAAAAAATCCGTCTCTACACGAAGGAAAACAGGAGAAAAACCCGGACCAGGATGGGGCTACAGGATTAATGTACACAACCGTGCCAGGGTTGAGTACATATACTACTAAATTTATATGAATAATAAGATATTTATGTGAATACTAGCAAGCAGGAAAATAGTTTTGAAATTGTCAGATGTTTTGAAAGTACTACAACAATGGTGTGTTAAAGTACAAGATGGCTTTAATTTTTTATAAAATCAATAAATTCTTTTACAGTGTAGAAGCACTGGTGCCGAAGGTAGTTTTTAACTGCGGAATTTAATAATATCTTTTATAGTTTCGGACAGGGAATTATATAGAACGATTCCCGAATGATACGGCCCTTTAAAAAAATCAAACTACTCACAATTTAATTACAATACTTTTTCTCTTCAAGAACTTATCAAAAAATGATAAATTCTCAAAAGTAAAGTGGCGTGATTCCTATCCTTACAAGGGCTAAACCATATATTATTATTTCATGTTCGATTCATAATGGCGCATGCGAATACTTAATACTTATATCGCTTTACTTTGTACAAGATCCGTTATTCCATTTTCTGTTACTTGTGCGATCTCTTGGTTTCATTTCCGGATTAATAATAACATATTTATTTATGTACAGATCTTACCCGGTGGCAATATATAAAGAAAGACAACACAAAAAATACATATCACAGAGCACTGAAATCAAAAATTGTTAAATAAATCATTAAACTGTATGACTGAACTAATATTAAAGTATTAAATATAAAAACATTTTACCCTGAAACATCTAAATAATTGATAAAATAAAGTTACTGCACTTTTGACCCAAACACTCGACTTACCCCTTTCGTGCACTTCACTTCACATTTCCCTTCCCACCTTTTCTAAATCACTCATTTCCCTCGTATCACTTCACTTCACTCCACTAGCTTCCCATCTACACGAACGTACTCATTCTTCCCGAACTTGCCTAATCCTTTTAATTTGTCTGTTCCCCTTTTCTTAGAGCGTTTTTTGAATTTAAGAGAGAGGTTGCTGAGCCCGATAGCGCCTCCACAACATCCGCAGGCAAACTGTTCCAGTCCCTGATAGATCTAACCAATAATAATTACCGAAATTTTTGTGAGTAGTTGCCCGAAGTAGGGGTTGAATCGTTGCAAAGAATCGTTTTATAGTTGAAAATAAATAATGCCTGTTTAATTTAATATAAGGTACAGTATGGATCTCGATTTTCGTTTTAATTTATTTTTAACGTCGGATTGCAGTGAGGGAACATAATCATTTAATTACATGGGATGTCACGTGACTATGTTGAGAAGAAACCACATTGTGTACAATAGACCGTGCGCAACAGGAATAATGTCAATTACTAGAAGCCTTGAAATTTCATCTATTATATTGACTAACTACGGTAAACCTGCCTCTCGAAGAGCCAATGTGCGGAAGGATAGATAAGCTCCGCGTGGTCAATGCGTAATTGCAGTCTGAATTATTCATATCTCACATAGAAACATGATGTATATAGTATTTGCACAAAGTATACTGTGATGCAAAAGGTGAGCAATTGACCGTATTGGTTTGTTTTACGAAATGTTGGAGGGAAATTAATTAAATTCGTCATCGATCTGGATTTGGTAAATATACGCGTTTTAAAGAGATTTTTGAAAAGTTTGGAATAGAATACTGTAAATTATGAGTTTGTTTGAAATAAAATAAGGTTATAAAATCAAATACTGTGAACAGAAAAATAGTCATCTCTACAACATTTTTGTATTTATTTGAATGGAACAACAATTCATGATTGCTTCGACTGAATCCAGTAAAGAGTAATGAAGTCCTCAATGATTATCTTCTTAGCGACGGTGGCGGATCTATGGGGGGNCCTCCCCCGTTGCACCTGACCTCTTAACAGATAGAATTGAAGTTGGTAATTCTTGTAAAAGTGCTACCAGATTAATAATTGTTGTTAGTGATAATTGTTATTAATAATATAATTTGTTATTGTTAATAATAAGACCAGATTTATAAAATTAATAATACCAGATTAATGAAATGAATAATACCATATTAATAACTTTAATAATACTATGTTAACAACATTAATAAATTATTCTTATTGTTATTAATAATAACAGATTGTGAATTGTTAATTATTTATTTGATGCATTTTATTTAGAGGTAATATTTATAAAATTTGTGTTGTAAAACCATAATTCTTAAACAAAAATGCTCCTCTGTTAGCACCCCCCTTGATTACGGTCTAGATCCGCCACTGCTTAGCGAGGAAGATACCGAGTAATTGTTCTCATTATGGCGTCCACAGCACTTCCGGATCTCACCGCCAGACGGAGCGCGGCTCGTCCGCCAGGCAGCGCCAGCAGCAACAGCATCGCAGCGAGGAACAACATCGTCAGAGCCATCGCGCAGGGACAGTCAACTCTCTGCCCCGGATCCTCGTTTTATACGCAGTGGGTGGGGGGCGGTGGGGGTGGCAGGAAGCCGCGGCGGAGGCGGCGCAACACGGAGCGCGTGAAAAATCGCCCGATGGCTATCGCACTCCAAAATGAACTGTCGGGGACAAGAAAAATACCCGGCGGACACGGCGTCGGGCTTCCGGGGGCAGGTGCCGGCCCCGCCCCCCACGTGCCGCTTGCTGCCCCCTCCGCCCCCACAGCTGCTCCGGCGGTGGCGGCGGCGTCCGTCCGTCCCCCCCTGCAGCAACCCCTCCACTGCGGCTGAATATGCATGCTCTGTAATCGGCGCGATACATTATGCATGTAGGGCGGAGCGGTCGCGATAAATCCCGACCCCGCGACACAGCCGACAGCGGCCAAACACTGCGCATTGATTTCTAAACACACGCCGCCGACGTAGCGTCGCAATCCGACTGTGCACCTGATGAGTCGGAACCGAGTTGCTTCGCGAAAAACGACGTGGGCGGCTCCGGCCGGGCGTAAACCTGTCGCCCACGTTCCACTTCCTGTGACGCCCTCGGACTGTTTGGGGAAAGGACACTGCATCTCGCGTCGCGATTCGGATGTAGGAGCTGCTTTGCGCGTAATTTTGAGCATACAGTATCGACAGGGATTCTCGAAAAAAATACACGCAACTACTAAAATAATTCTTAATTTTACAGAGTCTTTTTGTGTGTTTGTTTTATCTATTTCGATATTCGTATTGTTATAAATATATGTATGTCACGTTATATTATGAATATATTTGTTCCGTGTACCCTACACGTGGAGAAGACATGTAATAACTTTCGGACATGTGAAAATGAGAACGAGACGAGAATCGAACCCGGGAGACTTGCTTTGGTCGCAGAGGATGTCAACCATTACACTCCTACGATCAAAGCAGGAGTCCTGGGTTCCATTCCCGGCTCGTTCTCATTTCCATCTGTCCGAAAGTTATCACATGTTATATTATGTTTTCTGTATGTCGACAAATATTTTTAACAGTATGCCCTGCATTCGTGTAAGCGAATTCATCTTATTGATAAGAAACCTGACGAAGTATAAAACCTGAGGACGAAACGTAGTTCGATTGAAATTAAAAATATCTACATATATAAGTAGTATTTTTAAATATATTAATTAATGGTAGAAGATATTAATTTAATTTATAAAAAAGATTCACTCATCCCTTACAAATGCTCACTTCATTCGACATTATGCAATAAATCATTTTAGCTCTTCTAACTGGGAAACGCTATTAAAATATTTTATCAAAAAATACACGACGAGTGGCAAGAATTGAAGGAGAAAAAGGAGGAAATGTTTAATATTTTAAAATGGTTTGCGGAATATTTCGTTTTCCAAAATTGTTTGAAACAGTCTGTTCACATTGTGAAAATTTATTGAATATATTCTATATATATTTCCTTTATGAGCTATTTTCTTCAATCTCTTTGATTGCCTGGTTCTACTTTTCACTTTCATTTCTTTCATTCAACCTTTAGAAAGGTAAAATACAATAAAATAAAACACATAAAATGTCATAAAAACGAATCGTTTGAACATTGCAAACAGATCAGAAACAAATACACCAAATATTAAATCGAATACAAAGAGACAAACCCTACTACAATGTTTTCATCGCACCAAGTCTTCATAAAAGGAGTTGAAACAAACTCAAATATTTTAGGGAAACGTGTTTCATTCGCTTGTTGCTTTTGCAGCTCTAAGCATTATAACTCCAGAGCTGGAAACAACACGAAGTAAAGTTACACATGTTTTTTTCCTCTGTTTGAGTTATAACACACTTTCTACGATGTCATATTCGGTTTTTTTTTCTCTCGTCGCAGAAGCCTTCACAAAAAAATATTGCAGTGAAATGTAAAACATATTTGCGGGTCTTGTTATGGACAAATAAGGCATACCTAAAACATCCTACTGTAAAACATTAAATAAAATTGTTGATAAACATTGCACGTATTAAAGTCATTTGAAAACACTCAATTTTGGCTTCGACTCAAGAAAAACTTTCTCTTTTTTTAGATTTACAATTTTTTTCCGTCAAAAATATTATTTAAATCTGAAAAAAGATCTTCATTTAATTGAATATACAAATATATTTACTTGGCGTGATTTGGACATTTTAAGAGTTATATTTTTTTAAATTTTGTTACGAGTATACAACTGTTGTAATTATTGAAGAAAATATGTCAATCGAATCTTACTAATTGAACCAAACAAGTATTCTTCATGAAAATATGAATCTTTACCTTTATGGAGCAAAACTATTTTATTTACTTGAGTAATATGACGAACAACTGTCCCCCATATCTTCTACTTGTAGGCATTTAATGCAAGCAAGCATTAAATAAACTTAACACTTCCCTGCATTTATATTTATGAAACGGTCGTGTTTATTAATACCCAATTACTAAAGTGCCACCCTTGCTTCATACGAAACAGTCTCGTTCACAAACACTATACTAGCAATAAGAATAATATTCATCGCCCTAGAGTGTCAACCACTCTTTGTCAAAAAGGACCAAATCATTCGGGAATCGTTCTATATAATTCTTTGCCCAAGAATATAAAAGACATTATGAAATTGAATATCTTCAAATCCGCGCTTGAAAACTACCTCCTGCACCAGTGCTTCTACAATGTAAAAGAATTTATACAGTTTAATAAAAGTTAAATCCGTCATTGCTGAAGTACTTTTTAAATAACTTATATCAATTTTTTTTAAAACTATTTTCTTGCATGATTGTGTTGTGTCTTATGATTTATATTAATTTAGTTTTATCTGTACACAACTTTCGCGGTGTTGTGTACTTTAATTCTGTAGCCCCATCCTGACCCGGGTTTTTCTCCGGTTTTCCTTCGGTTAGAGGCGGATTTTTGATACAGGTTCTCTAGGCTTTTTTTCGAGGAGCGCGTTTATTGAAACAAGGAATCGTGAATTTGTGTTATTTCAATTCTTATGATTTTTAAACACTATACTCAGAATAATCTATAGTTCAATAATAATCTGTACTTGTAAAATAATCTTTTTGCGTTAAATTACAAACATATTGACATTTTATTAGTATTATAACATGTAGCTAACTTTTTATCGTATCTAGGAATTTTTGCTGAAATTTTTGAATCCGCCTCTGCCTTAGGGCCCTTGATCGGAATTGATGGGATGGTCCCTTGCTTGATTCCGGAGAGTAAATTAGTTTATTGTCCTCCACGTGGTCACATGGCGCAGTTTGCAACTTTTGCTTTTTTGAGAATAAATTTATTAATTTATTTTGTATTTTATTTATCTTCTAGTTGTAGGGAAGTTTCATTCGGTTTAACATTCAGCATTAGCAATGTTAGCAAGACATCAGAACAGTTATGAATAGTATATAAGTGTTATGAATAGAACACATAATGTTATACTTAAAGCATGACGTAACTCCAATACAATTCCTTACGAAATGGTTTCTTATTTACCAGACATTGATTTGTCATGACTCAAGTAATCAGGTTGTGACCTTCTACAATAAAAGAGACAAGTGCAGTCTTTTCTTGATGTAATTTTTAAACGGAGTTATTTCGAATTGATATTTTTATGGTCGTAAAGGAAATGGGGAAATGCGAAATCACAAAAAACCTCAAACACATCTTTTGATGTTCTAACGTACTTTATCTGTGTGATTTGCTCAGACCGGAGGCAAAAACAATACGAAAAATCCTTAAGCCTTAGATATTTCAGATAATTTCATCGTCTACATTTTCTAGTTTCTTTGTCAGGTATTCCATAGAATCCACATCTATTAGTGTAGATTTAAACAGTTCTTGAGACGGGTGAACATCCCTCATTGCAATGTGAATTTCAGTCTTATTGCCGCACCTCGGCCTACTTACTATTGGGCCACGCTAACTCAATACTCACCATTTATAATGAAACGAAAAATATTTGAAAGCAAATAATGTGAAGGGATGTTGCAGAGAAGATCTTAGCGAGAGAGGAGCTGAAGCACAAGTTTAATACGGTATCCAGCAACATCATAACGCATTGAGCAGACCCGTGGCCTGTAGTTTATTTCGGAGAAGGCCCAGACTTCTTGCCAAAAGTTTATTGATGTTAACATTAAAATAGGTGTACTTAAAATATTTTAAGTGACTTAAATTTTTGAATTCGTATTAATAATTAATTTATAAATGGTTAACTAACGACATTTTGTACAGATAAAGCAATTTCATTACACCAGTTTAACAATGTCAGGATTGGTGTTTGTGGCACCATCTTATAAATAATTATCCAAACATCTACATTTTAAATAGGTTTTGTTTCAATATTCTTCTTCTTCTTCTTCAATCCTTTCGTTCCTGTATGGAGCGCGTGGTTTCAGTAAATTTCTTCCATCTGACACGATTCGCTGCCGTATGTTTAATTTCGTTCCACGACTTCCCGTAGTTTTCCACTTCCTTTTGAACAGTTCTTCGTTATGATCCTCTTGGACGTCCCACTCTTCGCTGACGTTGCGGATTCCATTCCAGTGCTTGTCTCTCGATGTCGTCCGCTGGTTTTCGAAGAGTATGGACAATCCACCTCCATTTACGTTTTTGGATTTGTTTCTCAATTGGTTCCTCGGCCGCGAGTTCCAGCAAGGCATCATTTTCGTATTTTTAACGGCCAAAATATCCTGAAAATTTTCCTGAGGCAACTATTGACGAATGTTTGAAGTTTATGCCTCATAGACTTATCGGTCAGCCATGTCTCAGAGCCATACAGAAGTACTGCTTTAACGTTTGTCTTGAAGTTGTTTAGTTTGGTCGTTGTTGATACGAACTTAGCTCTCCATGTGAGATTGAGCTGAATAGAAGCGGCATTTGCTTTAGAGATTCTATTTTTAACATCTTTAACATCTTCCACCTGTATCCGTAACGTAATGCTTCCGAGGTCTTAACTCGTTCGAGCTCTTGATCCTCAATCTTTATTCACTTTTGAGTTTTAGGCTTAACACGAAGATGATCTCTTTTCGTGGTATTTATTTTTAAACCAGCGATTGCAGCTTCGCATTGCAGGTGTCGTACCTTTTGTTGAGCATCCATGTGCGTCATGGCCAATAAGCAGATGTCGTCTGCAAAATCCAAATCCTCCAATACTTCACAGAGGTTCCAGCGAAGGCCACGTTTCTTCTCACCAGTAACTCTTCTCACAATGACATCCACGACCAGCGAGAATAACAATGGTGATAAAATACATACCCTGTCTCACGCCATTTTTTACTGGTTATATAATTTTCCATTGTGTATTATTTGGCAACTACAATCCCTATACATATCTTTGATGATATTTATTATCTTTTAAGGTACACCATACTTTCCTAGAACTTGCCAAATGGCTTTATGTCGCAAGGAATCAAATGCTTGTTCAAAGTCTATGAAGGTTAAGTATAAAGTATAGCTATTCCACTGTACTGTCTGTTATATAATAAGGCGAAGCGTGTCAATTTGGTCTATACAGCTAAGATTATGTCTAAAACCAACCTGTTCTTTCCTTACTCTTTTTTCAAACGCCTGTTCCATTCTGTTGAGAATCACACGCGAGAAGACCTTACCCGGTACCGATAACAGAGAAATACCCCTCCAATTATTGCATCTTGTTCGATCTCCTTTTCTTGGTATTTTGACCATTAATCCGGTCTTCCAGTCCTTGAGAATCTTTCCTTCTTCCCACACCTTCTGAAACAGTTCTAGTAGTATATGTCCTGTTGTATTAACATTTGCAGCGAGAATTTCAGGGCAAATACCTTCTTTACCTGATGCTTTACCATTTTCTATTTGTTTGAGGGCTGTTATAATTTCGGGAAGGGTTGGCGCTGCCTCACTTATTTCAACCTGTTGATACATCCCTTCCTCATTTTCATTTTAAGGTAGCTGTTCCACGTCATCTTGCGTTTCTCTATTCAGTGTTTCTCGATAGAACTCTTCCTATCTTTGCATCTGGTCACCTTCCGTAGTTAAAAGATTACCTTCTTTACTGCAGACATGACTAGTTTTCTGGTTTCTCCTACCTGATACTATCAGGGTGATGTGGTATAATTCCTTTATATCCCCTTTGCTTGGATCTTCTTCTGCTTTGCGTGCCATTTCGTTTATCCATTCTCTTTTATCTCTGCGAGAACTGCGTTTAACTTCCTTGTCTTTTTCATTATATTCATGCATTAAATCCCTTTTCTTCCCACGTGTTTTACAGGAGTTAATTTGTTGCCTAATTTTTTTCCTCTGTTCAATATTTTCCCATTTATTGTTTTTGCTCTTTCCTCCCGAATCCAATCACACTCTCACTCACATCCAGGACGCCATCTTTCATATGATTTCCAGATTATCACTCTCTTTCTCAACAGGTTATACAGAGAATCATACTTATTAAGACGCTCAATTTGTTCTTTAACCTCTTTTTTTCTGGGTTTTCCGGATATCATAATATTTTCTTTGGGCAGTTTGAGAATTATTTTTATAGACTAGGATTTTTACTCTTATGCTGCTATCATGAGATGATGACCACTACCAACATCTGCCACTCGCTTATTTCGGACGTTCGAAAGTGATCTTCGCCATGACCTACTGATAGAAAAGTGGTCAATTTGGTTCTCTATTTGTCCGCCCGGAGAAATCCATGATGTTTTGTGACACTTTTTGTGGGGAAATAGTATACCTCCTATAATCAGTTCATGGTTACTACAGTATTCCACAAACATTTCCCCATTTTCATTTTTTTTTTCTCAATTCCATGTGGTCCAATCACATGCTGCATTTCCGAATTATCACAGCCACCTTTAGCATTAAGATTGCCTACAACAATGATTTTATCTCTCCGATTCACTTTGGTTAGGATCTGTTTTAATTCAGAATAGAAGTCAAGTTTGGCATTTCCTTCTGCGTTTTCCGTGAGGGCAAAGCATTGAACTATTGTAACATTTCTTATTTTGATTTTAAATCGTGCTGTAAATATTCTATCGGAGACTGGCTACCATTCTATTAAGTTCTTCTTTGCAGTTTTTTTTAAGTATTCCCTCACCTCTTACATGTTCTGTATCTTCTGGAACTCCAAAGTACAAAAAGGTATAACAACGATCTACTGTTTCAAAGGTTCCAAATCGCTTCCACCTGATCTCACTCAACCCCAAAATTTCCACTTTATATCTCTGCATTTCATTTATTACCTGTCTGAGCTTCCCCGGTCCATTTAATGTTGTTACATTCCAAAATCAAATTTCCAAAGGTTGTCCTCGTGTCAGGTCGACTATTTACATCCGTTTCTTTAATAGTTTCAAAATTTAAGGGGATAAGGGGTGATTGGCCCGATACTCTCCGAGTAACCTGACAGGGCTGCTGTCTTAAGGCCTGATTACTGTCCTCTGCGCTTTGATGGTTTGCGCAAGTGCCTTGGCATTTCCTCCTTAGCTGCTTGAAGAAGGTGATATGGTTATCCCGCCAATACTCGGTCGCCAGAGCTGCGTTTGTGAAGTCAGGGTCCACCGCGTGAAGGTGAGGTTGACTTTTGGGGAGGAGAGAGACTGTGTTATCCCTCTAAGGACTTCGCATCACTACCCCTTAGACCACTTGTTTCAATCTACTCCGTTCTATATCTTCAAAAACTTGAGTGTGTCCCACTCAAGGTTCCAATTACATTTCATAACACTAACTAAACACGCAACAAAACACAAAAAATTGAAGCAAAAATTTAAAAAATAAAAATATTATACAAGGTGACATCTTTCTGAGATAAATCGGATGCTAAATATTTATCATCACAATACATGGTATCCTAACAACAAAAGTATTGTATTCAAGTAAAGATTGCGTGAAGTATCTTCCAAACTGAGCTCTTTGGAATTACCTCATTTTCAGATTCAAATAAAGCGCCACCAACTCATTTTTTGCCTAACAATTTTTCGCTCTACTTCAAAAACGGTGCGTCGTACAGGAATGAGGTTTAGCAATCTGTACGCAGAATTAACTGACCAATTAAAATGCTTCTATACATATTTTCAAAATTTTTAATATTAATACACAGGAAGTTGAGCGCGGTGCGTAAATGAGCTTCTGTCCAGAAATATGTTTCTTCTATTCCCAACGTATTCGAAGTCAAATCTCAAGTTTGATTTCGACTCATCAATTGCTCGTGAGTTATCGGGGGAACAAAATTCTTAACATACATACACTCATGCACATATACACACATAATACATTGAACATCATCGACAAGATTTGAAAATAGACTGTCTTGGGGTCAATTCACAAAGATCCGAAGAGATCCCTCTTTTCGACCGATAACAATACTTCCCTTACAATACACTCTGTGTAATTGGAAAATGAAAAGACAATAACTCGTAGTAGGAATTCCTCGAATTAAAACACTCTTTCCCTTACTGCCCACACAATGAGATAATTAAACATTTCCTCCTTCAAATTAAATCGTAGAAACTTCTTTTCAAAATTTGAAACGTTCCTCACAATTCCTTGAGGTCCATCATCAAGCGATTCATATGTTCTCAAATCCGCAGAAATGTCCACTCATACAGATGATGTAACGTGAATAAACATATGCATTACCAATCAATTTTTTTTTGTATTTAAAAATATTATCTGCTATTAATATTTTTTTGTAAAATAAAAATTATTTCATAAAGTCACATCACGGCAATTATTTACGATATAATTTTACATCGATTGGGGAAACATTAAGAAGAAGATGTCCATAGCAATGCCGTTCACTCGCGCTACAAAATTTTTAAATATTCAACAGTATTTATCTCTCAAAACTCTTTTAAAATTGTGCTCTCTTTGAAATCCTCATTGTAGCTACAGAGCGCATTGAAAATAGCACTAATCCTTCGTGAAACCTCCCACCAAGAAAAACACTCCGAAGAGAAGAGAAAATAACCTCTTTGGAAAGTCAATGCAAATTCTGTTATTCACAGAAGCTTCATCCAACAGAAACCGCAAAAGAAGAAGAACAGGACAACGCAACATAGGTAATCTCCACGCACACAAAAGTGGCCATCGATTTGCACTCCTCCGTCTTAGTCCGCACCCTTGTGAGACTCCCTTTTCAATCACGTCGACCCCCTCCCCCTTCCCTCCTGGGATCCAATCGCCTCTTTTCAGTCGCTGCAGAATCAACAACTTCATTCCCATGCATTCCCTCTTCATCCAATCGTATTCCCTTTCCCTACACGCCGATCTCCCCGCAGTCAATTCGTCTCCTTTTGTTTGCGTACTTGATCGCCATTGAACATTCTCCTGCTGTTGTGCGTTTTCTAGCATGAAGTAGAAACCTTAATCCAAAGAGAACCAACAGCTGTTGTGCGTGAAGTAGAGTCATTATTCCAAAGAGAACGGACAGCCGTCTCCACAACTTTAGAGCACGTAATTTCTCATAACTGTTTTATATACTACCTACAAATTCTCATATATCCCTTTTGGCATCAGCTGTTACTCGATGCTCGCTTCTTTTTGGTGGAGACACGATACAATCCCGTGACCAACTACAACTGATTGAAACGACTAAGAAAAACTGCGCGTAGTATTTTCCGGAAATATGAGAAATTTCGCATGACGAGTATTTCCCCACTGACGGTTCTCTCGCTTTCAAGGTCCCTAGCATCAAGCAGGCAGGAGATGGTCCCTTTGTGCATTGCGTGGGCGCGCTACGATACGCGTTGCCAACACCATCTTACCCTCGCCGATGTCTTTTCACTGGGCTCCGCGCGGCGCAGGTCGTCTTTTATTTTCGGACTTGAAGTCGAAGTTGTCCCCCAGACCTCATTTTGGTCACAATGTGGGGTTTCGGACAAGTGGAGAACGCAGGGTTTTTTAATGCGCTTCTGTTTAAGGTGGGAGCAGCCCTTGATCCAAGTTAGTCAAATCACTGATACGCATTATTGTTCTTAATTTTTTATTGTTATAAAACACAACAATATGAATGATAATGAAGAAAACACATGATTTAATTTCTATCTATCAGTTAATAGTATAGTACAAACAATATTCTGGAACTCCCTTGACTCGTGTAAAATGAACTGCAACATGTAAAAACATGTAAAATTTTGGTCTTTTATTTTCGAAATAAGTGTTTTCTCCATAAGACGCAATGTATTACACCAATTATATTTGGAATTATTTCATTTAAATGGTCGGTGAGGTATGTTTTTTCTAACGATGAAATAACAATAAGTACACGTTTCTCTGTTTATTTATGACGATTTCAGATATTTTAGTCTCGACTAAACTCCATGACGGTTAAACTCCATGACAGTCCAGATTATAAGGAAGTGCTGCCAACACCCAAGAGCTCTGCACTAGTTTTCTACAACATTCTTTAATTTTGTACATATTTATTCCGTGTACCTTACACGTGGAGAAGATACGTGATAACTTTCGGTCAGGTGAAAATGGCGAAGAGCCAAGAATCGAACCCGGGACTCTTGCATTGATCGCAGGGGGTGTTGACCACTGCACCACCGGTTCGCCTTCCACAGCTGTACACCATATCTGCCCAGACCTAAACCCCGGAAGACCTGAGACACATACCCGTACAGGAGATAAGTGCGGTCTGAGTCTGTTCGTGAGTACTTCCTTGTGGAGGAGTGTTTGCATCGTCAACGGGCCGGGACTCGAACCCGGATTCTAAGAATAAGGGTGCATGAATTCTTCTTAACTCAATGAATTCTCCAGAAAGTTTCCTTTTTGTATGTTTCCTACAAGATTACAATTTTCCTTTTTGTACATTACCCAGAAAAGTCACAGATGTATTTGCCCAACTCGATTTCTCAAGCCTGAGTGTGACTCAAAGAATTTGTTTCAGCACTGATGATTAACCTATTCTGCTAAACTGATAGAGGATTCCCAGTCACCTCATTGTCGATTTCTCCCCAATACGCATCCAATAATTTTCTTCCTAAAATCTTCCCTTCATGTACAACACAACATCGGAATCAAACAGTTCCTCGCCACACAATGTTATACACCTGCTCGGACTGGGGTGGAACAACAAAGTCTAATTTACAATCATTATAAATATATTTGTCCCACACGAAAAATCTTCCAAAGAAAAGTTTTAAGAAGGGTTACCAACACACGGTAAACGACAAATAATCATTTTTACAGGTAACTTAACACCGAACCTACTTACCAACGCATTGAGATCCTGTCTAAAAAAATTTCCATATTCTTCCCAATCCACATGCTTCAGTCCTTTTAACCTCGGGAAAACAGATCCTTCTCACAGAAGCATTCATTCTAAACTCCCGAAAGATCTTCTACGCCGACACCTCTCCAACTACTGATATTTTAATCATATATTTAAAATATTGTATAAAAACTAAAAAGGAGAAATTGAAAATTCACTCATATCCCACTAGTGATATGACGCAGGAATCGAGTGGGAATTTCCTCCTACTTTAAATTTTTACTTTTCATTTTTATTAAATTTTTATTTTTGTTTGTAAATTGTGTTTTTGTAACTTTTGTAAATTGTAATTCAGCAGTTTTTTCTTACTTTATGTAATATACATGTTTATGAATATCTCGATCACAGAGTGATCACAGAGTCACTACAAAGGAAATAATCTATTTGTTAATGACCAGAGCTATAACAATACGGCGCTGACATGACAACGGAGAGAGGTGACGAATATCAGATTCGCTTGGACTAGACTCTTTCTATTGCAGTGTTTGTAAAATGGGAAAATATAGCGTACAAGCTTGTCTATATCGGACGATAGGAGGTACAAGATGGGTGGTAGGGGCTATTGATAGTAGGTGGGCCGCTTAGCTGAGTTTACCAACAACTTGGCCCACGTGGAGGGATTAGTTGAAGTAGTTAGAGTTACTGATAGTAGGACAGAGAGAGAGTTAGAGTTTATGGATAGAGGAAGGAACGTTTGCTTTTCAGATGTCACAGTTAAATGAACTGGGACATTCATGTGAAAAGCTACAATTTTTTTTTTTCTGGTCACATCGGGTGTCGAACCCCAGATCACTCAGTGATGAGCGAGAACGCTACCATCTGAGTCACACGAGGGGCCGGAAACTAGACTTTTGAGATCGTCTTGAAAAGGAAATGAACATAGGCAGACTTAAATTTCAAAGCAATTATTTTCTTTACATTTTATGATTTTAGTATCTTAAATTTTACACTAATCGAAAAAATACGGAACATCAGCCTTTTGGGATTGCACCTTATGACTCTATCATATTAATCATTTCTAACTATTGACCAGATATTAATTTTACTTATGTAAACACAAAAAGTTATTCAGAAGGAAAGAGCGAAATTATTTTAATAAATAGGTGTCGCTCTCAATGATAAATTATCTGATTTACATATCTGATATTTGATTACAATGTTAGTACTCTCATTAATGTCGCTTCGTCATTTACATTCTATCTCATTTTTATCAAAATCACTGATCCACTTAATTAATAAAATTAATTAATAAAAGAGAAATATTTAAAAAATATGGGAAAATTTTAATTTGTTTCCAACCACTTTCATTTATATCGGCTATACTTTTTTTAAATTTCCATGATTTAATTTGTAATTTCGTGAACTGTATTGGCTGCTTTAAATCAATTTCATGATTATATCAATTGGAAATGTAAATCTGCTTCCCACACATTCATTCCACATTTCACGCAATTCCCCGATCCTGCCATTTCATCTCTCGCCACCTGTTCCTATCGTTCCAACTTGATCTCCATCTCAGAAGGCAAAGTTCTCATCAACTATCCTGGATTTGTCGAGAAATCTCTCCTCCCAGCTCCCTCCGTGGGTCGCTCCAAAATCTTCCTAATCCTCAGAGCAGCGATTCTCTATCTTCACGCCTTGGTTCATCTCCTCTTCCCTCCTCCACAATGCCGCCTGCATTCCCTCTGATACCGTTTCCCAGAGCCCAGATCAGGCATTCCTTTTCCCCTTTCCCCTCCTTCTAATCCCCTCCGCCGGCGCTGGTGACTCGCCACCACTGCTATCTCCCAGCGCTGGAACTTTAACCCACGTGGTGGCGCCCCTGCGCTCGCATTACCCCCCTGCATGTCCAACACGCCCATTGGTATATCACCATCTTCGCCACGTCAATTATCGCTTCCACTGCACTAACACTATACTCAGAATAATCTATAGTTCGATAATAACTTGTACATGTAAATTTACAAACATATTTGCGTTAAATTACAAACATATTGACATTATATATGTATTATAACTCGCAGCTAACTTTTTATCTTATCTAGGAACTTTTGCTGAAATTTTTGAATCCGCCTCTGCCTTAGGGCCCTTGATCGGAATTGATGGGATGGTCCCTTGCTTGCTTCCGGAGAGTAAATTAGTTTATTGTCCTCCGCGTGGTCATACGCGGTTTGTACTGTTTTTTGACAATAAATTTATTATAACCTTTGCCATATGGAGACGTCTTGTAAGACTCGTGTATTGTCGCTGTGTTTTCATGACACGAGGGTTGCTACTTATGTATCCGGAATAATAAATTTAGAAAGATATTTATCATTGAAAATGATTTTATGATTTTTCAAAATATTCTCCGCGATGATCGATACAAGTTTGCAAACACTTAAACCCATTTTTATAGCAGTTTTTCCATTCCGATTGAGGTATTTGTAAAACATGCTCTTGCCACGTAGGGGGAACAAAAGGAAATCATTCGGTGCCAAGTCAGGACTGTGTGGCGGATGACCCATCAACTCGATGTTTTGAGAGGTAAAATATTGAGTTGTTTGACTCGATTCGTGTGAGCTCGCGTTGCCGTGGTGAAGAATGGTTCTGCGGCGCTGGTTGTTTTTTCTTATATCTTCAAATGCTTGTGGCAAAGAAGTGGCGTGCAATCAATGCAAACCACACAAATAGCGTTCAACGACAAAATGTTCTGAGTAAGGTTAAAAATGTCGAACTTTGAGATCGTTACGTTAAATTGCGCAAAACAATGACATGTTGTCCAATTCCGGATACATAAGTAACATCCTTCGTAATAAACTTCAGTAGTATTTAGGATAAAAATTGCTATCGTATTATTGTTTTAAAGTGGTTACTACATTAGCTGTACATTTTTTTCCCGACTTTACAAGTAATCAGCAGAACTTTCCCGGGATTTGAAAAGAAATTTAAATCAATCATTACTGAACATTTTGGTATTAAAACAAGAGTCAACAAGTCTGGTTTCTTTTAGCCCGGAGTTCGTATATAATATTCTAAATTCATGTTATTCTCCATATTTCTCTGCTTTTGTAACATTAAATTTTCACTTTTTTGTATCAAAAATTAAATAACACAGAATATAAAAGTGCACACAGATTTCAGTATTGTATGCTAATATGCACGTAATTAGGAATTATTTTAAAATCCGGACAGAAGGAACGAACACACACACATTACACAGAAAGCTTAATAAATAACACACGCAGGTTTAAGCTCTTTGAATTCCTTTGTTCTCGTTTCACTTTAAGATTACGTACTTGAAAACAATACTCTTCAAAACCTTTTATGTAATTTTGCTTCTACGATGCGATCTCGTGTACGATTCGGTATTATACGAGATCAGTAGATTCAATGTCCTTCCGCCTCTCACGTGACGTAATTGAACCCAGTCGGACACATTAGCAAGCTTCACACTCAACAGTTATGCTTGTGAAGATGCACATCTGATTGGAAACCAACTTGAAATGTTTTCCTGCTCTTGTAATTCATCACCTTTATCTTTGTATTTTAGTTGCAATAAGACTTAATAAGAGTCCTTTCAAATATCAAATAATTTCATCCATTACCTTTTCCGATTTCGATATCTCAGACATTCTAAATAATTTACTTTTATTAGTATAGATATAAGGGGTCATTATTCGAAACACAACTTTTTTTTAAATCTTCATCTTTTGGTGAGTTTAGTTCATAGCCACCTCTAGTTCTTGTTTCACGATTACTGATACTGTGCGCTGTGGTATGTGAAAGAGTTTGTTCCGGAAGTAAATCACGGTTGAACACGCGGATCAAATGGAAAGTCGATAGAATTGCACTGCATTAAAAAAATTGGAGTCCGAATGGAGTGTCCAAATGTAACAAAAAAATATGTAACACGAATAATTATATTTTTGATAAATTAAATTCTTATAACTGTCTGTCCGGGCTTTGTTGTCAGCGAGCCTATGCTGCACTTGGGTAGTGAGTGAAATACTGCCATCAGAACTTTCTAGAAACGAGCGTTACCTGGAGTGAGCAATGGCGCTCAGGTACTTATAGATGTACTCACTTGGAGGGTAACATATCATTGGAATTATTCACTATACATGTGGTTCTTCCACGAACTTACACAATAACTTTTGGTTGGGAACCGAACTAAGTTCTCCCGATTGGGTGTTAACCAGTACACCACCAATTCGCCTTCCGCAACTGTCCTCCACAATAGTCTTCCAAGGTCAGGCCTGGGTGGAAATGGTTGACATTCTTGCGATTGGAGCAGGAGTCCCGGGTTCGATTCCCGGCTCGTCGCCATTTTCACTTGACATGTACATCGTGAGTAGGAGACGCGAGTTAACTTTTCCGTTGTTGGTTGGTCGGTCAACCACATATGGGGAGCTTGAATAAAGTGGTCAGTCAGGAGTTCGGCGTCTGTAGTTACGCGTCGCTGGCTGCTGCATTTTGTTCACCCAAGTCGACAGCTGACACGGATCCCAAGTTGGCAGGTCTTGGTTACCCAATAACAGTGCACTTATGTTTTACACCTCTAAACTCGGCATCATAACATCTGAACCACAATGATCAAAGTGGGAGCGATTGTATTCTATATGATTGGTGTTGCAGCGTTATCGATTTGTTAATGGACGTGCGTTTATACTTTAGAGTTTGACCTTGCTCACGCACTACGAATTTATCATTTGAAACTTTGATGGAGATTTGTGACTTGGTGAAAGATTTCAAAAAGACTTTTCATTTTTCCAATTATATTGTAACATTTTGCTTTATTTCTGTGGACGGTGTATTGTTTATTCTATTTTGATTCCATACTTGGAACCTTCTTTCGACTTCTCTTACCAATTTTGAGAGAAGTTTTCTATTTCAAATGAAGTGAACGGTGGATAAATAAACCACTAACGAAAAAACATATTTACGTNTGTGTGTGTGTGTATATATATATATATATATATATATATATATATATATATATATATATATATATATATATATATATGTGTGTGTGTGTGTGTTTATAATACAAATCATTTCCAATTGTAACTAATCGGAATAGGCCAGTTAAACCACGACTACTACAAAATCGTTGGATACCAACCCCTCTAATATTGGCCATAACTTATTATTCTTAGAGTAATGTTCAACTGCACAATCGGTTAGCTTACGAACCAGCCTCTGTCATCCTCCTCTCGATATACCACATCCTACTGTTATGATCCCTGCGTTATGATCTCAATATTCTCCTGTACGACAATCATCTCCCTCGCAGCCCCCGTCGTAAGCGCTCACTAATCCGTGTAATCACCGCTTCGTTTCTCCTCCGCCGCGGTCTTCAGTAACGTCACCATCACCACCAGCACGTCATCCAGCACCCCTTCAACACAACGCCATCCAGCACCCCTTCAACACAACGTCATCCAGCACCCCTTCCCCTTCGGGGCACGCGCCTGACCCTTGCCGGCCGACGGCCAGCGATGTCCCCCTGCTGCACGTTGGGGTGTCAATGATATTCCGGTTGGCGTCACGGACCCTGCAATCGCACCCACCAGGGGGATGGCAGCGGTCGCGCAGTCCAGGAAAGGGAGGGGTATAAATGTCGATGGGGGAGTGACATTGAACGGCGGTGCTCTCAATAGATGGGCGTTTTGCTGTCAAAAGACACCTAAGGACGATTTCAACCAAACTACACACATGGTTGCTTTGAATCATACGCAGAAATTGAAATTTTATACACAGCAACTAGCAGGAGATTTCAAAAGAATCATTAGAGGACATTCTGGTATTAGAGCACCTGTCAACAGGTCTGGGTTCCTATTAGTTTATTTTGCTCCGCGTTGTCCGAGTTTTTAGGTCACATATTAATTCACTGTTAGTTCCCATATTTCTCTAACTATATTAAATTTCAGTTTTTGCTAATTCTGAAAACTAAATATTACGAGGAAAACCATAATGCTTTGCATTTAGTTGTAATAATCCTCAAAAAGAATATTTTGAAATTTCAAATAATATCATCTATTACGTTTTCCGATTAGCACACCACAAACATCCAAAATAACTCACTTTTATAGGTGTAGCGATTTGTTACATTTAGAGTGAACAATCTATGGACTCGACGCTCCTTGTTCCAATTGAGTGACATCTCTCGATTGTTGAGCTTCTATGAACTATTTCTCCAAACCTCATAGATACATCCAAAACAATCACGCCTTTGAGTTTAAAAAAATGAAGTGGGGAAGAAGAGGTTAAACATGGTATTAATTACTTAATGAACATTTTAAAGCATCCTGGAATCCCCGGAACTTACTCTATGTTTCCCCGCCAGAACAATTATCAATTTGGGGATGAGAAGAAAGGAAATTTGTCTTACAGTTTCATTGCAATAACCAACAATTCTCCTCTTCTAATTGTTTCAATGTTCGATAAAATCAAATTGCTAGAAGAATGTCTCTACAACTTGAACTGCAATTTGCTTAAGTCACTTTAGAAGTCTGCTAACTGAAACAATGAATATTTAGAATAAACGTGATCATTTAAAAAGAAATTGAACAAAGAAAAATCCGAAACGGAAAATGTAATGGACTGATATGAGCATGAAAAAAGAAGAAACGGACGCAACGCTAAGGAACATCGTAAATGAGTTAATATTACAAAAAGCGTAATCTGTTCACAAAAAATATCGCAAATAAAACTCATACCGAACACGAATTATACTACAAAAAATATTAGCTGAATCCAGATTACTCAGACTTAACAAGTTCGCAACGGTGTTGGCGAATAATGCGGTAAGAGTTTGTATTCACCAACATTCCAATGAATTTACCTCACCACATTATTACGTGATAAATTGTATATTTTATGTTACGCTTTGCGGACACGACCTCTCAAATAGACAACTTTATCGGTTCTGGAAACCACAATGTTTCGGCGAGTTAGTGTTGTGATAAACATTCGATAGTAATTGCTCTCATGAATTTGTCAATACATTTTAGGGTATTAATTAATCACGACTTGTTCTATCTCTCGTGCAATCATGTTGTCTCGTGGAAATAAAAATAAAACAGGAATCAGTTATATAACAAAAGGACTAATACATCATGGATTGTGAAAGAGAAGTGGGAGTGCCACAAGGATCTTTCCTTGGTCCAATACTGTTTATTTTATATATGAATGAATTGCTTCATTTTCGTAAAGGAGATATTGTGTAGTGGAAAAAGATGCAAACATCATATTCAAAGGCATTAAAAATTGGTTATTTGTAAATAGAGTAATATAGAATAAAGAAAAAAACTATTTTCCCCTTGTACACGTACAATAATTAAAAACACAAAGTTTGAAGTTGGGATAGGTTAAAGCAAACTAGCTATTGCAAAACATACTAAATTTCTAGGAATTTATAATTTAATATGGGAAGAGCATATAAAGAATTTACGGAAAAATGCACTTACTATATATGTATCATAAAAAGTTATCAAGTATTTTAACTTATAAACACATTATAGAATTATACTATGACCTGGTCGAGTCGAAGTTATCATATCGTACAGTCACAAGGATATCTAACTACATCATACTGTACAGGGTATAAAGAACTCAAGTACAACGCAATTCCAGAATTTGCTACAATATTTAATGGTATCTTAAAATTTAAGGAAGTTATATTATTTGGCATGTATCAAGAAAAATGTTATATTCTTACTGATTGAATATGAAAAAATAAAGCGTAGAAAAACAGAAAAAATGAAGTAAGATTTTTAAAGTAAAAAATAGAAGAAAAAAATCTGTTAAATACTATCCCTGTATTTAATAAGTCACCAGAGAAACTAAAAAATAGCATTATTATCAATGAAGGTTATTCTTAGATAAAAGTGATAAAATCATGGTTAATTAGTCTTGAAGAAATCTAGTGTGATGAAAAGGATGAAACTAGTATTTTTGAGAAACGTACACGATACATGAATTATATTTGTGTTTTTTCATTATTGTTATATTTATTATTATTTTGTACTACTATTTTTTATCCTTAAATTAACGCGCTCTTCACACAAAAAAACACAGAAAAATCTTTGCCATCCTCAACAACATATAACACATTAATAATTTGCCAATAAATTGATTAATATAGTTATACAACACCCCACTAACTAACAAAACCAAATATCTGAGCGAATATGCATACACATCTGATAGGCGTATTAGGTAACATTCTGTCCAGCATTTTATCACATTACCATCTGCATTCAATACTGGGTGAGAAGTATCTAGTTCTAGGAACTTCTTTAAGGTTTGTGTCATGTTCGGACGCTCTTATTACAGAGAGTGCATCAACTTCAACTCTAGTAGGTCAAGACCATCCTCCACAAAAACTTGGCCACACCCTTGTTGTGTTGTTCATTCTTTGTGGTGGACGCGGTTCCACTTGCTCTAATTGTGTTGCCTCAGATCCTCTTGATGAATACGATATTAAATATCTAAATATGCGAAGTAAATTATTCAAATTTTGATCAAATCGCAATTATTCTCCTTATGAAATGATGCGCTAAACAGATGTTTATCATCAGCGAAAGGACCGCTTTCATGAAGAAAGGGTACCCCAGGATAAGGAACTCAAATGTACCTCCCAGCCAAATGATATTGTCCCTTTGTGTATAGATATTTACTGATAAAATATCATTATTGATCACGTTTTTAACTTTCCTTGCGTTTGGTATTGTTTCTTATACTAAAAAATGGTGATTTTGGTTTTTGTGTGTGTGTGAATTTAAACCAAAATTAACTGATCATACAAGTCGCTTAAATGATACAACACTCATATCGAACCAAAAATATTTTTATAGTGGTTTTTATAGTATAAGGTCCCGATAAAAGTCCAAAAATATACCAAATAATGTCAAAA
>NNCF01126724.1:269735-282987 GCA_002313205.1 Laupala kohalensis | reverse complement strand
CCCCTATCGTCGTATGCGGTCGTATCCGCCCCACCGCAGCCAACATACGCGATGCGTTGCGGTTATTTTATACACGCCGTGCATATGCATAAACGCAGGACAGAGACTCATTATGTGCGTTGAATTTCCTATCCGGGTTCTCTTGGGGATGAAAGTAGAATGCTCGCGTAGCGTAAATTTTCCCCCAGTTGCTTGTAAGGTACCAACGTGTGTGCATCAGACTATTTCGGCGTGCATTTGATGACGGTGGTAGCTAATGAATAAAGATGCACAACACACAAGCTGCTGAATATGTTAGAAAGTTGGCGTAGATTATGCATCCTGCTAAGAGCCATAATGCAGCTAATAGTCTCGACTGTGTTTAATATCGCAGTTGGGCGGAAAGCAACTCGGCGGAGTAGTTGTCAATGTGGAGGAAGCTTATACATGGAGCACAATGACTTCCTCTACTTAGGAACAATTATTAAAATTACCTCAGTCGTGACAGCGTATTTGCAAAATCTGAGTGGAAATACGGTGTAGAGAATTTCAGGAAACCTTTCGAAGGAAATACATTAGCGTGTATACACCGCATTTAAAGAACAAAGAAAAATATTCAGTCTCGTACGTGTGCCAATTACAAGAGTAATTGCGAACCAAATCAAACGTAAGATAATATGTAAGCAAATAAACCTTATTGTGAAAAAAGCAGTTACAAACTGCGTATGACCACTTGGAGGACAACAAACTAATGTACTCTCCGGAAGCAAGCAAGGGACCATCAATTCCGATCAACAGTCCTAAGGCAGAGGCGGATTTAAACATTTCAGCACTTTTCTCCTAACAAACAAACAAGAATAATACGGTATACATCATAAAANCCTAAGGCAGAGGCGGATTTAAACATTTCAGCACTTTTCTCCTAACAAACAAACAAGAATAATACGGTATATATCATAAAATTAACATAATACCAACAAATTTGTATTTAACAAAACACAAAATAGTTATTTTAGAAGTGCGTATTATTATCAAACTATAGATTATTCGGAAAGTATTGTTTATAAATCGTAACTATTAAATAACTAATTGTTAGTTTATTTATTCAGTCGGTGATTTTCTAATTATAAAATATTTTAACATTTAAATAGATAAGACGAATTATATTTTTTAAAGAGCTAATGTTATTTTTTCCATAAACGAAAGAAAAAGTATTTTCCTAAAATTGCTCCTCTCCAATACTTTCAAAAACAAGTCAGCGACTCGGGAAACTCTTAAAAACCTATCTCCGCGTAAGACTAGTCGAAAAAGAACTTTTCTCGCCAGGAGCTAAAATCAATCGAGGCAAACTTCCTCGCAGCTTTCCCCCCGTATTTAACATCATTCCTGAGTCTTAATCCTTCAACACTTCCTTAACAGAGCTTCGTACTCCTCCGCGATTAAAAATGAAGTGAGCAATGCGTCCATTTTTCATTCCTTTGCTCCGTCGCCGCCTCAACAGCATCTTCAAAGCGCTGCGAGCGACGAGGAAATCTCCCCTCCCGTCCGTCCGTCATTTGCCAATATCTGAGAGAAGATGTGCGCATTGCCGAGGGTCGGGACACGTTGGGGTTGCATGCAGCGAAGGACAATTTCCCGTCAATCACTGCGCGGAAATCCCTCTCTCTCTCCGAGGGGCACAACACAGGAGCGATCGCAGAATGACGGCGCGCTTCGGGCGAAGGGAAGATGTCGCTTTGGCTTCGTGGAATGGAGAGCGCTGGAGTGGAAGCGAATTGTGAAGGGATTGAGGTATGCAGGTTAAGAGTAAAGGACGGAAAAGAAAAAGTAGGACACGAGAATTGTGGTGGGAAGGAAAGACTTATCCATTAAAGAAAATGACGTCGATTTCGACGTTTTTGTTTTACTATCACATGCCTGTCACATACCAGAAAATCGAAGGAGTAATTTAAGAAATTATTTTTATGACACGAATTCAACACCCCAAAATTTGTACTAAGGGTATTCTTGAGTTTTGGCCAGTAAAACTTTTCATCAGATTGACAACGTTTCTACTTCTTATTACTCCTTTTTAAAAGTCGAAACGTTGACAATGTAATGAAAAGAATTTTCAAGATTTCCTATCCTATTATCGAGACTTAATCACGAATCTCCATTGCAATCAATTAAAATTTGGGTTCTTTTAAAAATTCTGATTCGTGAGGAAAAGTCTTTGAGTATTATTTATTACTTTTAATCCGAACTCCCAAACAATCTGTACACACTAGATATTGATGATGATAAATTAACTTTCTCCTCCGAGACAATCGCATTCGCGGGGAAACTGAAAGGTAGAAGAGGAGAAGAAATGGTTTCCCACCAGGGCATTAGGTAGCAGGAGCGTAAGGAGGACGTTTTGAAAAATCCCTGGGGCGGCGCAGGTCTGTCGCCGAGCCATGTTCGCCGCTCCCACGTCGCAACCCCTTCCCCGCCCTCACATCCATTCTCGACCAACATTCCCTCGACTCACCCCCTCCCTCGCCACAGCCGCTACCAGCATCCACCTGCGCCCGTCTCCGGCGGCAACAGTCTCCGTGAACTCGTTCCATGCCACACAACCCGTGGAAAAAATCCAAACACTTACAATACATAACCCCGATAAGCAAATTCACTACTTTAACAATAATAATAATAAACTTTATTATAAAAAAGCAGATACAAACTGCGCATGACCACATGGACGATAATAAACATGGGACATCACCAAAATTTGATAATAGACTGCACCCCCCCACACACACACACACACACACGTGGAGAAGAAACGTGATTCTGCCAAATTCAAAATTGCCACGAAGCAATCACGCCCCACTGAGATACGTGCATTTAGCAACTCAGAACCAGTCCCCTCGTGTCACTTAAGTGGGTCTTTCCGTCTAGAATTTGCACATTGAGGTGATGGACTTTCATTGTATGCTTTTACCATCGTATTAAACTTCGATCCTGCACTGTGTGAAGTATGTCTATGTTCCAATATGAGATGTCAATTGCCCCATAACTGTGTTAAGGTCTCTAAAATCCACAACCGAATGTGTCAAATTAACGTTAGATGTGATAATGCGGAGATTCTAAAGATAATTGGTAAAATGTCCTGAATTATTGAGAATTATTTATGATTAATACATAATAAAACGAAAAAGGAAATTTATAGACGTACGAGGGCATTGGATTGTGTTTATTTTTAATAATTGTCTATTAAATAAGGCTTCAATTAATTTTATGTTCGCTCCTGTTTGTCGAGACCACATAGAAGGATGACAAAATTACTGTGGGAACTGACCAAATAAATGTAAATACAATATTTATAGAATATGTATGTATGTATGTATGTATGTATGCATGTATATTCTCTTCCAAACCCACAGCAACATCAGGAGATCAAAATTCAATTACTACGTTCATGAAATGATATGGTATTAAGTAACGAATAAAAAATATTTTTACCAAAAATCACCTTGATTGTCTATCATATACATGTATGATTGTAATAATAATAATAATAATGATGATGATAATAATAATGATAATAATAATAATGATGATAATAATAATAATAATAATAATGATGATGATGATGATGATGATGATGATGATGATGATGATTACCATTCTGTACGAGAAAGTGCTGCGTCGTCATTTCTACAATGCTTAATCTTCTGAAAACAAAAACATGATACTGTAACAATGGAACAATTATTAAGACCCCTATTTTCGTTCTCATGTTATTCATTATTACTTTGATCGTAATTGGACGATCCCAAAAATATTTCTGGGAAATAATAACGTTTAATTTTGTTCATAAAATTATAAAATGTTCTCACTGTGGCCAGCAAAATAATTTATTTCTATCTCATGAACAACAAACATACTTTTTCCCCATGTTATTTAAGACTGACTTATAAGGGTGATATAACGAATAAGATATTACTAACATTATGGAATGGTAATGCCTGGTTACAAAAAGAGTTGTGAATGCATGTGTTATAATTGAAACTAATGAGTTTATTTCATATTTTTAATATTCCTTGTTAGTGGCATTTCTTGCAATTGGCAAGTACAAATTCCAACGCTCATTTTTAATAGAAAGGAACATTCTCGGCTAATTAGCGTAGTAAATACTGTGAATTGAGCGGATGAATATAAATATGAGGGCTCTAATGACCTTGACGTTGGCGAGCCCTAAAGCCCCAAGGGAAAAAAATAAATGTGTCGTTTCTCAATTCCAACAAGGAGATATTATTTCTATGTGAATATTCGTGAATGTGCTCCAACAAACTGTTCTTAACATTAATTAACTGGGATTTAATTTTATCAGAAATGCGGTTTCTCCCAATTAGCAGGGATTTTGATGCATTATATTTTGAATGAAAAAGCTGCTTTGATTCAGCTTCAAAATTTCATTCGCGATTTATTGATTTAACGAAGTAATTCATTGTGGAAACGCTCAGGTACCGGAAGAGCCGGACAATTAGACAGTGGTCAGGAGACTGTTAGAATTTTTTTAAGATTAATATTAGTTCGATTATAACTTACATGTAATTTTTTGCTTAAAGTTACAAACATATTGACATTCTATTAGTATTATAACTCGCAGCTAACTTTTTATTTTATCTAGGAATTTTTGCTGAATTTTTTGAATCCGCCTCTGCCTTAGGGCCCTTGATCGGAATTGATGGGATGGTCCCTTGCTTGCTTCCGGAGAGTAAATTAGTTTTTTTTCCCTCCACGTGGTCATACGCAGTTTGTACTGTTTTTTGACAATAAATTTATTTATTATTTATTATAAAAGAAACTATACAAAAGACATTTTAGGTAAGCTGTTAAAACATGTGAGAAAATGAATCATTTGAGTTAATTTAATGTTTTTAAATAGTTGGAACAAACTCTAATATATTAAAATATAAATCAACGATTATTTTATGTCTCAACCATTACATCATTTTATTTTAATAAGAATGGATGATTTTGAATATGTTACTTTGCCGTGGAATATAATTAATATGATTTTCGCTGAATTTGTCGTGTGGAGGAAAAAGTAGAGTAAAGGTTGATGTAATTTTTCTCATTGTCATAACCTGGTTTATGATTTTTACATTAACCAAAGTCTTCCTTATCCCTTCAAACCAAAATTGTTACACAGCCGTTTTACCATTGTTCACCACACCACGTGCCACTCCAATTATGCGAGATGCGTTTGATACTTCATTGAAGAATTGTGTTGTTTCGTTCATTAATTAATATGAAATGTAATTGATGACGCAATAAATCGACTTCTGCTGACGCTAAATAATGAGTTCTGAACGGATTGCCAGTGGCACAACCTTCTATACTACAAGCCGTGGCCCTCATATTTGTCAATCTTGCATGATAGTCCCAAGATTGCTGGTAAACATATTTCGTGGCCGCAATCACAGATAAAAAGGCTACAATAGTTTTGAAGTTCATATCATTTATCGTAAAAAATGTGTGTTTTCGCATCGGTATTGGATTGAATAATAGTGAAGCAAGCAAATTGTGATTTAGAATGTAATGTTTCTTGGCGTAATTCTTTGGTGCGATAACTTTAGAAGCATATTACCATAACCTAAAGAGAAGATGTGTTTTCTTGAGTAGAGACCCAATATGGTCTGGTAAATAACTCTCCGTAGTGGAGTAAAGTTGTGGGCGACCCGTGGCGTAGTGCCTAACGCACTCGCTTTCTCAACACCGGTTCAAACCCGGTCCGATCCAAGCAGAATCCGAGGTGGTGGACGGAGCGGTGTTCGCGGGAGGTTTTCTCGGGGTTCTCCCGTTTCCCCTGCCATTCATTCCACCACAACATTCGCTCATAATCAGTCACTCAAGGAATGGCATCAGACGCCCTAGTATTCCCCAGCCAAATCCAAAGGAAGCATCGTATATATCCCATTCCCATTTCCCACATGAAGTGGGAAAAGGCTGGGTTAACGAAAAAGTGCACTAAAGTTGTTGTTTAAAGGGTAATATCAAGCTGTTCCGGTTGTTTATGTGGCTACTACATGTGGTTTACTAAGAAAACCGATGGACATGGTAAATTACACAACCTGACCTAATTATGTGCCCCAACCCCACCTCTCCTTATACTTATAAAGCAATTACAAACTGCGTATGACCACGTGGAGGACAATAAACTAATTTACTCAGACGATGATTCGTTATTTCTCAAATAAATTAGCTTTTTCTCTGATTTTGTAAAATATACAAAGCTTTTTCGTTGTTTCACTGTAATCACCCATTTTGTAGGAACTGAAATTTTTCATTAATATTAAAATGTTGCCATAAAATGAACCTTTCCGAAAGATTGATCTAACTGATGCTTCTTTGGTGCTCTATTATTCATAAGCGACTTTCCCTTTCTGCAGATTTCTCTTACGCCGCTGGTTATTCAGTTTTTCCTTAGAAACCTTTTATCCCTCCATACTAGCTTGCATCTGGATATGAAAGTTAGCAGATAAAATATTCATACTCCAAACCTTAGAGCAGCTTTATTTGTTTTGTGTCCGCTGATAAATCTCGTGTGTTGCCTTCTAAAATATTTTTCATGATATTAACCATTGCATATCAAAACTGTATTATCGTCTTCATTTCTCCTATACTTTGTCACACCATTGTTATAGTACTCTAGATACATATTAAAATCCTTCTTTCATGCATGATGTTTGAAATTCTCTTTATTTATGATATTTTATTTCTAACTGGAAGCAACCTTGGCACGGTTGTATACATTATACCTGTACCCATCCCGGCCTGGGGTTTTCTCAGTTTTTTCTCACGATAGTAGCGGATGTTCCATAGGCTGGAATGTCATTTAATACTTGTCTCGAATTATTATCTGTTATTTATCTCGAATTTTGACTGCACGTTACATCCACGATTCATTTTGGAATAATACACGGATAACTAGGAATTTTATTAAGTAATTTTATTTAATAGGCATTAATTCCGCCACTGCTCTTGGAGCCTTGATCGGAATTGATGGGATGGTCCCTTGCTTGTTTCCGGTGACTAACTTTGTTAATTGCCCCTCACGTGGTCACATGACGTAGTTTGGAACTGCTTTTTTGATAATAAAGTTTATTTATTTATCCTACTTGCTTCATAGCGAAGAACAAAATTTTTGTATTGCGCTCTAGTGGACTAACTAAGATTATGAGAGTTCCCCCTCTTAGATTCTAGATCCATATCTCAATTTTCGACATCGAATATTTTCCCAATTATGTGATTCGGTGGGAAAATAGGTGTAATCGGTGATTATTTGTTCTATTGTATCCTGCGTTTTCGGTTTTAACAAATTCACTGTAACAAGGTTGTTCAAAGACATAGTATGAAACCAAAGGTATTGTAGCCTGAGATTCCAGTATTCTATAAATAGAAAATGTAGATTGCGATCTTGTTAATTTTTTCCCATTGAGTCTAACTTATGAGCGAAGAGGCCCGGGTATTCGCAGTCATATAAAAATAAATACGAAAATATCGTAACATTTCTTTGGGTTTTGAGTGTCTGTAAATGTTAAACCCGGTGGACAGAGCCAACCAAAGGAGTGGCCATAACGTTTTTAAAATTGTTGTCCCTCGATGTTTTAAAAATTTAAATCTTTTGTAAAATTAAAGGGCATTAAAACATTCATATAAAGAACGATCGACCTACTTTATCAAAAACAGACGTTTGATAAAAACAAAATCGTTCGAGGCATTTTAAAATTGTTGTTGAAGCGAGAAACAAACGCGCGGGAACACACGACAACATCATGCTCGATTTTCAATTTTCTACGATTTATATTGTTGGCATCCGTCAACATCTAAAATTTTCTCATCATGTCAAGTAATATTCGTGGATTTTTTTTAAAGATCGCAACTACCTCACAACAGTTTTAATCCAATTTCTATTTCAGATCGACATAAATAAGTTCAATTTTCACAGCATCATTGATAATTAAAAAATAAATCTTAAGTTTTTAATTTATTTTTCCCTGTGGACAGGTGTCTTATACTAATATCAGTTTTCGCAATACATAAATTAATAAATAAATTTATTGTCAAAAAGGCCGGTACAAACTGCGTATGACCACGTGGAAGAGAATAAATTAATTTACTCTCCGGAAGCAAGCAAGGGACCATCCCATCAATTCCGATCTAGGGCCCTAAAGCAGAGGCGGATTCAAAAATTTCAGCAAACATTTGTAGATATTACAAAAAGTTAGCTACGAGTTATAATACTAATACAATGTCAATATGTTTTTAATTTAACACAAAAAAATATTTTACATGTACGAATTATTATCGAACTATAGATTATTCTGAGTATAGTGTTTATAAATCATAAGAATTGAAGTAACACTAAATTCACGATTTATTATTACAATAAACACGCCCCTAGACAAATACCTAGAGAACCTGTATAAGAAATCCGCCTCTACCCGAAGGAAAACCGGAGACAAAACCCGAGCTAGAATGGGGCTGCAGAATTAATGTACACAACCGTGCCAAAGTTGAGTACACATAAAACTAAATTAATATGAATCATAAGACACAATACAATCATGCAAGAAAATAGTTTTTGAAATTGTTATAAGTTATTTAAAAAGTACTACAGCAATGACGTGATAAAGTACAAGACGGATTTAACTTTTATTAAAATCAATAAATTCAGTTTTCGCAATATTTTTGGGAAGAAGGAAAGGCAGACTGGAAATAAACACAAACATAATTTATTGTGTGAGGGAGAGTCACAGACCCACGGCACGCTCCGTTTCCCTTCCAGAACTCTCGAAACTGTCAGTAGAACCAGAATATGGAAGTGTACTCATTTCGTATCGTCTAAATTACTGGAGACATCTGGCAGATACTCATTGTGATATCCAGAAAATAACAAAATACATCGTCTTTATAAAGAGTAAGATAGAAGATAATTTTCATTTTATTTCCAGAGAAAAAAGTCAGACAGTTAATAAAGAATAGGGAACCAAACAAAACATGTAAGATCGGCTATAATACCATATAATATTATTACGAAACAATCATCACTGGACATTCTAACTTATTTATATCTAAAAGATAAAAATAAATTGAATCTCTTTAAATCCGTGGTTAAAAGCTTTTTAATGTGCTATTGTGTCTATAATGTGAAATAATTTACCGATTGTAATAAATGAAGTTAATGAGAGTTTCAATTTAGTAATAAATATTCATATTGTTTTCCACATGACTTCGGATGACGTAATTGACGTTAATATCTCTTATACTTTATCACGCCATTTGTATAGTACTCTAGATACTGATTAAATTCCTTTTCCATGCATGTTGATTTTACTGCCTTTCTTTATTAATAGTTTCTTTATTAATTTATTTATAACTGTACGCAACCTTGGCACGGTTGTGTACATTATCTCTGTAGTCCCATCCTGGCCCGAGCTTTACTCCGGTTTTGCTTTGGGTAGAGACAGATTTTCCTTGGGCGGGAATGTCATTAAATCATTTGTTTTATTAATCTCTAAAGTTTACTGCACTAATATCTACAATTTATTTAAAATAATAAATGGATAACACATCGTATTTATTAAATAATTTCTTTTGTAAATATTAAATCCGCTACTGCCCATGGGCCCGTGATCGGAGTTGATGGGACGGTCCCTTGCTTGCTTCCGGAGAGTAACTTAGTTTATTGCCCCCCACGTGGTCATACGCAGTTAGCAAACTGCCTTTTTGACAATAAAGTATATTTATTTATTCAACATTTTAAATCAATTCACATACGCAACACAAAATATTACTTTTTAGCATTGTTATACAAACATACACAAATTACATCTACCTTCCAAGAAAAATAGGTACTGGAAATAATAATAAATTACAGAATAATAATAAATTTATTGTCAAAAAACAGTACAAACTGCGTATGATCACGTGGAGGACAATAAACTAATTTACTCTCCGGAAGCAAGCAAGGGACCATCCCATCAATTTCGATCAAGGGCCCTAAGCCAGAGGCGGATTGAAAAATTTCAGCAAATTTCTAGATAAGATGAAAAGTTAGCTACGAGTTAATTCTAATAGAATGTCATTTTATAATTCAATAATTCTAATAGATATGTTTTACTCAACAGAGGGTATTAAAGCACCTGTCAACATGTCAGGATTTTTTAAAGTGATGCCCGGGGTTCTAATATAATATTCTAAGTTCATATATTAGTTTCCATATTTATGTGCTCTCGTGGTATTAAATTTTCACTTTCCTTCATTCAAAGAATTAAATACCACGAAGCAAGGCTACTGAAATACTCACAGTTTTAAGTATCGTATGCTTTTATGTAAGTAATTACGAATTATTTTAAAATCCCGGCAGAAGGAGCAGTCACATTACTCAGAAATAAACAAAGCTCAGAGTTAAGTCATGATGTAATATAAAATAGTATATATTACATCATGGTCAAGACCTCTGAATTTTTTAGTTTTATGTTCACTTTTAGATTTTGCACTTGAAAATGGTTTGAACAGTCTCTATGTAATTTTACATCTTCTGTTCAGTCACGTAGATTGGATTCATTCAGTGGGTTCTCCTTCCGCCTCACGTAACGCCATCAAACTCTGGCGGACACATCAGCAAGCTTCACAGAGCGAGTGAAGAATCCCATCTACTGATTTGCAGCCAATTTTAATTGTTTTTCTGCTCTTGTGATTAATCAAGATTAACCATATCTATTTGCTAATTAACACTAATGTCGAATCCTTTGAAATGTCAAATAACTTCCTTTTTTTCAGATTTCCAAATGAATAATTCACCTTTATTAGTATAGTTTGTTGTTGTGTTGGTGCATGAAAGCATTCATTAACGCAAAGAGCTCAACCTACAATTTTATATTACTTGTGGCAGAGTAAGAGTCGTATTATATAAATTTACTTAAGTGTTAATTAGTTTCTTTATGAAAAGGAAGACGTATATAGACAAATAATTGTTCCGGGTCTGAGCGACGGCAGTTCTGCCCGTACAATTTTATCTTTACACGAGTTGTGAGAGTTAGCTCCACTGAGTTTCACGTAGACGTTTCGTGTACGAAATATTTACGTACAACGTGAGTACCAACACATTTCTACTGACATATTCCCCGAATTAGTTTCATTATAACATGATTGGTGGAATTATCGAAGATCAGTGAAAACAATACTTCACATTGCAATCTTTTAATTGTAAAGAACGGTTAACGTTATATTTTTCATACAATTGACAATCAAATTCGGATTTTTTTCTGGCAATTAAAATTCGTTTGTTTTTGATGAGCGAACAAAATACGATCATCCTTTTTTATCAACCTCTGCTAATCGTAACGAAAGCAATATCATTTAATACAATAGTGTATTCATATGCTTGGCAATTTTCGGCTCAGGGCTTTTAAAAAATGTGACGTATTATTAAATTACTGCAGGTCGCACTTCGTGACATTCGTAGAATATGGTTCCCAACAACAATACATCCCTAATTTTTTTAATACCACGAATATCATCTTTTGGTATTCTTTTATACATAGTAACGTTAAGTTATTCAAAGTAGTAAGTAATTATGAAAACTATTATAAAAGGAAAAGCTGAGAACCCATGTCTTTGTTTGAGTGAATTTTGTGATTATTGCTGAATTATTATTATTATTTTCTTTATCACATTCTAACAAATTGGCTAATTGTAATGTACAGTCAATCTGTCAGGAACCTTACAGTACTACTGTCATGATTGAGATAGAGACTCTCTGACTATGTGACACGTGTTCAACAAAACACTTCTGTTATTTAGGTTCCAAGAACCCAATTGTCCAAACCTCCCATTAGGGCCTTAGCAGATATCACAAGAGGAACAATTTTGACGGTCTCCAGATGAAACAAATCCTTCAATTCTTCAGCCAATGCTGGATACTTATTGATCTTTCCTGCTTGAGTTGTCCTTAGGTTTTGAATAAGCAGGATGGTCACATCAATTAAAAACGCACACCTCTTTTGCTTCTCCATATACATGATGTCTGGTCTGTTGGCTAAAATTGTCAAATCCGTTCTAATTGACCGATCCCAGTATATTTTCAAGTACTTGAGTGGGTTGGTACATGCAATACGGGAACTCCTCTGATATAAAACCATTTAAAACAGCTATTTTCTGATGGATGATCTTGTCAACATCGTCATGTCCCTTGAGGTATTCTGTTCCAGATAGAGATGAACAGCCTCTAACAATATGGTCGTTCGTTTCCCGAGTCAGGTCACATCTACGACAACGCTCTTCTACTCGTCCTCCTTCTTTGAATATTGTAGCATCTAGTGGCGATAACAAGATCCTGTATTGCAACAGCGAAACCCTCCGTCTCAGGGAACAATGAGCCATACTTTAGCCACAAGTTCCATAAATTGCCATCATGTTTGCATCTTCTGATCACTAGAAGTCACCGCACTCATGGGACAAAATGCAGTGTCTGCCAGCCGCAAGGAAACGGCATTAGATCTGTCATTTCTGCTGATTACATGTTATGTAAAGAACTGTATGAGCTAAAAGAAATTAAGAAATATATAATTGACAACAAGAAAAAGTTGGAAGAGAAATCCAAGAAGATTGATGATATAGAATTTTTGTGTGTGTGTCTTTACGGCTCGTCGACATCGAGGTTATTAGAGTCCTAAAAACTGGTACAGGTAGGGAAAATGCAGTTACGCACTAGGGAGAGCCAACATGACTCTCCCCGCGTGTGAGACTCGCTGAATGAGTCCACCATACCCACTAAAAACCCTCCTGAATTACAACTCAAAACTCAAAAATCAACATATCTCAAAACACTACATTTCTCATTACAAAAAAAAAAGAAAGAAAGAGGAAAATGAAAGATACCCTAATAGCGTCGGGATTGAAAAGAACAAGAGGTGACGAAGAAAGGTCAGGAAAGAGAAAGGAAGGAGCCTAGCACAAGTAATGCCAGACACAGCTTGGGGCCCTGTGTTCGCCAAACACGTACTTACTAGATGCAACTCCCCAGAGGGAGGGATGATATAGAAACTAAAGTTAATGTTTCAGAACAAGTACAGTTGAATAAAAAAATAGAAGTGATAAATAAATTGTCAAAAAGCAGTACAAACTGCGTATGACCACCGTGGAGGACAATAAACTAATTTACTCTCCGGAAGCAAGCAAGGGACCATCCCATCAATTCCGATCAAGGGCCTTAAGGCAGAGGTGGATTCAAAAATTT
>NNCF01126724.1:209489-269549 GCA_002313205.1 Laupala kohalensis | reverse complement strand
TTTATTGTTACAATAAACATGCCCCTAGACAAAGCCTAGAGAACCTGTATAAGAAATCCACCTCTACCCGAAGGAAAACCGGAGAAAAACCCGGGCCAGGATGGGGCTACAAAATTAATGTACACAACCGTGCCAAAGTTGAGTACACATAAAACAAAATTAAGACACAACAATCATGCAAGAAAATAGTTTTTGAAACTGTTAAAAGTGATTTTAAAAGTACTACAACAATGGCATGATAAAGTACATGACGGATTTAACTTTTATTAAACTGAATAAATTATTTTACATTGTAGAAGCACTGATACTGGAGGTAGCTTTTAACCGCGGATTTGAAGATATTCAATTTCATAATATCTTTTATATTCTTGGGCAGGGAATTACATAGAATGATTCCCGAATGATATGGTCCTTTTGGCAAAGAGTGATTCACACTCTAGAGCGATGAATATTATTACTATAGCGAGTATTGTGTTCGTGAACGAGATTGTTTCGTATAAAGAAAGGGTGGCACTTCAGTGATTCCGTCTTAACAAACACGACCGTTTGAGAAATATAAATGCAGGGAAGTGTTAAGATATTTAATTCCCTGAATAAAGGTTTACAAGAGTTTCGGGAGTGAGATTTACAAATTATCCGAACTATCCTTTTCTGAATTCTAAAAATTTGAATGCTCTGACCGGAATTGCCCCAGAAGGTAATGCCGTAACGTAAATGGGAGTAAATGTTTACAAAATATACACAACGGGAAATACGTGGACTAACTACATTAACTAAGATTCAGAATTCGGAACACAATTTGTTTAATTGGAAATTAAGATTGTCAACGTGACAATTCCATTTGAGGTTGTCTTGAATATGGAGACCTAAGAATTATGTATTCGTAACAGTTTTTAATAGTATAAAGAAAGAGAAACCTGGAATAAAGATTTTGTGATACTATTGTGAAACGTCATAGACACTGTTTTGTCAGTGTTTACAATGAGACGATTTGCATGGAACCAAACCGAAAGGTTAGACAAAACTTTTTGAGCGTTAGCGTGTTTACATAATAAATTAGTGTCATCACCAAAAAGAACCATTTTGCTATCTGATGTGGAAGACGACATGTCGTTCACATAATTTTCTTGTATGGTTGTGTTGCCGTATGGCTCATATTAATTTAGTTTTATGTGTACTCAACTTTGGCACGGTTGTGTACATTAATTCTGTAGCCCCATCCTGGCCCGGGTTTTTCTCCGTTTTTCCTTCGGGTAGAGGCGGATTTCTTATAGAGGTTATCTAGGCTTTGTTTAGGGCCGTGTTTATTGTAACAATAAATCGTGAATTTAGTGTTTTTTCAACTCTTATGATTTTTAAACACTATACTCAGAATAATCTATAGTTCGATAATAACTTGTACATGTAGATTTACAAACATAATTGCCTTAAATTGACATTATATATGTATTATAACTCGCAGCTAACTTTTTATCTTATCTAGGAACTTTTGCTGAAATTTTTGAATCCGCCTCTGCCTCAGGGCCCTTGATCGGAATTGAGGGGATGGTCCCTTGCTTGCTTCCGGAGAGTAAATTAGTTTATTGACCTCCACGTGGTCATACGCAGTCTGTACTGTTTTTTGACAATAAATTTATTTATTTACATACAATAAAAAGAGTATAGGGTAGAGAATTGAACCTTGAGGTACTCCGCAAGTATGTGGCTTTGTTTCTGAAAGACAACGCTGAAGTACTTTATTTTTAGTACGAGATATTTCGGCCTGTTGATATCAATCTTTTAAATAAGAAGTTAGCCATTGATATGGAAGTCCACGAACACCTAAAGAATACAATTTGGAAAGGAGAATTTCGTGATCGATGACATCGAATGCTTTGGATGAATCAAGAAAAACATCCTGAGGATTTTCTCCACGGTCAAGAGATGTGGTAATATCGTTTAAGAAAGAAAATATTGGAAGAGGATTTCCTAAAACTGTGTTGATCGTCAGAGAGAATGTTATATTTTGATAACAAATCTAGAAGACGCTTATAGAACAAATTTTCTTGGATTTTTTAGAAAGTGAGTAGTAGAGATATTGGTCGGTAATAGGAATAGAATGAATAGAATAAAGAATAATTAATAGTAAAAGTGCTGAAATTACAAAAACCAAATCTGTGAGGAAAATATTAGTTTAAATGGCATTACCTTAACAATTCTTATGTAACAAAGAAGCAAAACAAAGAAGCCGAAAATAATTGTAGCCTTCCACTCAAAAAGAATCAGAGATAAAATCATGTTTCATAAAAAGTTTTTAATCAACAATATAGATATAAAAAAGATTATGGGAAAATATTCTTCAACCTAATTAAATTTTATGCAAACTTGTTTTGGAAATGTAAAATCAAAGCAAAAGAATGTAATTGCAAATATTGTTGGGTCAAAGAGGGTAAGGTATTTATTAGAAAAGATGAAAAAAGCCATATTATTAAAATTCAGAGTGAGGAGGACTTACAGAATTTAAATTAAAGAGAAAATTTATTACTTAGATCTTTGATAAAACATTATAATTAACTGGACTACGAATTAAAGGAACTGAAAGATGACAAAATTCAGGGAAATCAATATAATGTCAATCAATTCATAGAAAACAATCAAAATAAAGTTAACATTTTTCATCTTAATATTAGAATGTTTAATAAGAACTGGGACCAATTAAATGTATATTTAGAGAAAATTACTCGTAATTTAGACCTAATAATTCTTAGTGAAGTTAATTTAATTACGAAAAGAGATAAATATGTTATTCAGGGTTTCAACAGATTTACTAAATGAAGGAAAAAGAAAAGGGGTGGGGGAATCATCATATACGTAAAAAAATGTTCAAAACATAACAGTGGCAAATTTCGATTTGTTAGCAGGAGAATTAAGTTGGTGGAAGAAAAATAATCACTCAAGTTTGGACTTTATATAAACCTCCTGACAGAAAAATTAAGAAGAATTAGATAACCTTCTAAAGAATCTGAATGCAATTAATATGTTATTAATTGGTGACACAAATATGGATATATTAAACAATGACAACCATATTAATCAGTTAAAATATTTAAACATTACATAAATATTTAAACATTATTTAAACAAACATAAACTAACACTCATGTATAAAACATATAATTTTAAAAGGAAAATATACAAATTTAGAGCCTTTTATAAACAAATTTTAACTTTCAGATCATTATGCAATTGGAGTATCTGTAGAATATTCCAATATAAATATTAGTAAAAATCAGGGAAAAAAAGAGATGCATAAATAAATATGTAAATAAAAAATTGCTAAAGGAAAACTTAACTAAATTAAATATAGAAGCTCTAAAGGATAAAGAAACTAATGACATTTATAAGGCAATTTGTGAAATTTTCAAAGAATCTATAGTTGAAACGAATGGCATCATGAAAAGAAAAGATAGTAACTTAAAATCATGGATGAATGGAGATATTAGAAACTTAATGACCAAAAGAGATGCAATATTTAAAAAATGGAAAAAATACATACTTAACATAGAATTAAAAAATACATATAGAAAAGAATACATAGAGCTAAGAAATAAAATCAATACTGAAATAGTAAAACAAAAAAGAACATACTTCTCTGAACAATTTGCAAATAATAAATTTAAAGCCAAAAAATGTGTCAAACAATTAATGCACTATTGGATTATAAAGATAAAGAATCATTGGATACAATTATAATAGAAAAATTAGGTAGAACAGATAGAATTAAAAACATAAGTAACAATTTTGTTTACAATTTCAAAAATCAAATTGACAAGATATCACATAATTGTACAATAGAAACATTTAGATTAAACATAAATAATTCACCAAGTAATTCTTTTTACTTGCCAGAAGCAGATAATGATGAAATAAAAAGAATTATTTTAAAAATTGATAGTAATAAAGCTCCAGGAACAGATAAAATAAAAATTGAACATATTAAAGAAAATGCAAGCATTCTAATTCAACTAATAACAAAGATGATTAACAATAGCATACAAATATGAGAATTTCTAAAGAATCTGAAACAGGCAATTGTAAGACTAATTCATAAAGGAGGTTCTTTTTTAAATTATGACAACTATAGACCAATTTGGATTTTAAACTCGATATGAAAATTTTTTGAAAAATACATTTCGCTTAAATTTAAAAAATAACATAGAAAAAAAATTATTATAGATGAACAATTTGCATATCAAACTAACAAAAGTACAGTTAATCTCTTGGAGAAATTAGCTAATTTAATAAACTCAAGACTGGACTAATGTGAGCATGTTATGATGTTATCTGTAGGGTATATGATATGATTAATCATGAAAAATTGGGTAAAACTTTAGAAAAAATAGGTATAAGAGGTAATATATTAAAATTATTTCAGAGCTATCTAAGTGAAAGATCGTGCACAGTTAAAATTGAGAACAGCATCAAATTAAATAAAGGCATTCCACAGGGAAGTTATCTGGCACCATTACTGTACATTACATATTTAAATGATGTGAAAGAATGTTTTGAAAAATGTAAATTCTTCATTTATTCAGTGGATAATATAATTATTAAATTTAACAAAGACCAAAATATGGCATCACAAATTTTGCAAAATGAGTTTGATAAGTTTCAAAGTTGGACTCATGAAAAAGGATTTAAAATTAACAAAAGTAAAACCAAATTATTACATATTACAACTTCACATACCAAAAGAACTGATGCAAAAATTATTTTCCTTAGCGTAGACTGTATACACAAAAATTTCCAAAATTGTAAATTCACAGATAAAATAGAATTAGTAAATAATCTTACATATTTAGGTATAATTATAGATAAGAATTTTTTATGGAAGGAGTATACCTTGTATATAGCAAATAAACTTAGAATCTGTATATGGAGAATGAGCAGCATAAGAGGAATTACGCCAAGGCAGATACTCAAAATAATTTATTTTGCATTGTTCGAATCAGTTTTAAGATATGGAATTTCCATATGGTGATCCACATCAAATTCACATACAAAATTTTTACAAAAACGTCAGGGAAAAGCAATAAAATTCATTAGAAATGATAAATTAAATAATATTTAAAAAATGTACTCAGAAGAAAAAAATTTAAACATGAGATATATGTATAAATTTGAATTGTTATTAAAAAATAGCTTTAATACAAACATATTAGAAATACATGAACATGAGCATGTAACAAGAAAAAAACACAATTTTCAGATCCCTTTTTACTTTAATAAATATGGAAAGAGAAAATTAGAAATTATCAAACCAAAATTATTAAACAAATTACCACATAATCTAATAGACATACAATTGAAGCACATATTTAAAAAGGATTTTAAAAATTGGATATTAAATAATAAAATTTAAAAAAATACAATATAGAACTTGTTACATGTAAATAGTTTATAATACAACTGTGAAAATTATTATGAAATTGTTAAACTTAAATAAGATGTTATGACTTATTATGTAACTTAAAGGTAGTAGTAGTAGATAAATAACTAATTTGATAAACGAAAAATGACAAACTCTCTGACAAGTCTCAAGAACTTACAGTGTTTTTTATTTATATTTGAAGAATTAACAAAATATATATAAAATGTACACTCTAAATAGGAAAATCTTTACACAACTTGGAGCAATCACATTACATAGAGAAAATTGTATATATTTGTTTATTAAATCAATTTGTAATACTTTTGGTTGAACGTTTTGTAAAAATGTTTTGTAAAACTTTTGGAAACTTTTTTTAAAAGTTTTGAAAATGTTTTATTGTAAAACTTTTGGTAAAACATTTTGTTAAATCTATGTAAAACTTTTGTAAAATTTTTGCTAAACTGAAAATAAATTTCAAATTCTATTTGTATTATTATTTATTCCATTTACAACTGCATGCCAGATTTTCCATTTACATCCACTGAAAATTTTGCTCATCAATGTTGGTGATTTTTTTTTATATTGTTGTATTTGTAAATTGGAAATGTAACATACTATTGAAACTTATCTACATTAAGCGATAGGAGTTAGGTCATTGCTAGTAGGTGGGTCGTTTAGCTGGGATTACCAACAACTTGGCCCAAGTGGAGGGATTAGTAGAAGTGGTTAGCTATTGATACTAGGAGGAGCTGGATGGAGGAAGGAAGGTTGACTCATCAGTCACATATATATGAACTGGGACGTTAATGTGAAAAGCTACAAATTTTCTGACCCCATCGGGAATCGAACCCGGGATGACTTGATGAGCGACAGCACTACCACCTGAGCCACCGATGGGGTACTGTATGTGTGTACTAATCACATGCATGTAATCTTATAATGTAGTGTTTCTCTCATGTAGTTTAAATCATGACGACTGACACGGGAACTCTCAACTAGCGCAGATCGAGAGTGGTCCTAATTTATTTTTCTGAAACATATTGACCATAAATATGTCTTCAAAATATTAGCAACGATGGCATACTGGAATGAACTGAAAAAAAATCCGAGAAGTATGTCAATTTTTGGCGTCCACTTTGGACAATCATCCCTCCCAGGAGACACCACCTTATCGAAGCACTGTCCGTGCGGGTGGCGAGGGTTTGCGCGCTTCAATGAAGTTGAGGGCTATGCCGGCAGTAGCGTAGCTACCGGCAGGGTTTCCCAAGCCGGACAGGTCTCAGTTGAAAAGTCTGACTAAGCCTGTCTCTCAACGACCTTTCTTCTTAGTACCTATTCTATAGTCCTTCCGCTCACTACCTTGTATATCCCAACATCCTTCATGTCCTTCCCTAAGCCAAGGTGTAAGCTATCGTGCCGATGGATGAATGGTACTGGGCGGTCGTGCCGCGAACGATGCCCTTGGGATACCAGGTGACCTCTCATTGTACTGAGCCTTATCTGTTCATGCGGGGTTCTGCGTGGATGGACATTCATTATCCCTAGCTATTCGTGGGAAGAAATATAAATGTCAAAAATACTCATGAAAATGATATTAACCCGTTTAGAAAAATCTCGAGATTAAAGCGATCACAAACCAGATCGACGAATGCAACCACAAATGAAAATTCACCCAAGCCAATGACAAGTGAGGCGTCAGAAGCCGTGGAGGAGCAGACGCTTTGTCAAGAAAATCAAGCAAGAAGCCAAAATGACCAAGTTCTTCATCATGCTTGGCTCCAGAAAAACCAAGAGAGAGAGAGAGAGAGAAGCTGCGAAATATGGTTCAGCAATTACTGATGCAAATGTTACAAAATAAAGTTCCGAATACAATACTTACTGAAACTAATAAGAAAACAAACAAAAAATAAGGGAAGAACATTATTCCGACGAAGAAGAGCTGAGTAAGGAACCCGAATGGATCAGAGTAAAGAACACGAGAAAAAAGGAAAGCAAAGCACCTCACCCCGTGAAGCTGTTCAACTCGCAACTAATGACAAAAATAAACCACAGATCACACAAAGACAATAACCAAATAAAGAGAAAACCACCACCAGTGATTATCACTAAACTAAGCAATTATGAAAGCTTAACGGACATGTTTTTGAGAGACGGAATAGAATTCCAGGCTACCATGCTTGCCGGAGGAAATGTCAAATTAAACACTAACGATGAAAGAGGATATAGGAACCTAACACAAGTTGTGAAAAACATGAAACTGGAATATGGTATTCGGTCGAGGATAAACGAACTACGCCAACCAAAGTGACTGTCAGACACCTACATCAAACATGTAAACCAGAACTTATAAAACTTGAATTGACAAAAAAAGGATTTAAAATAATAGAAGTCCGTCAGATCTTTAGAAGAAAAGATAAGACTCCATTATCTTTGTTTGTATTAAGTTTTAGTACGGATGAAGACAAAAAAAGAATATATGAAATTAAATAAATAATGCACGTGCGGGTGACTACTGAGACATTCAAAAATACTAAACTTATACCTCAATGTAAAAATTGTCAATAATATGGTCATACCCAAAAATACTGCGGAAGGAAATCAAGATGCGTCAAATGCGCAGGGAAACACAATACAAGAGAGTGCCCAAAACCCTCAAACACTCAAGCTAAGTGCATACACTGGGGGGAGGCACACCCAACTAATTACAGAGGATGTAGTACATCAAAAGCGTTGCAAGAAATGAGAAACAAAGTTACTAATAGAAAATTACAAGAAAAAGGAAGAAGACATGAAACTACAAATATCACAATCAGTGAACCTAAGCAAGCGCGGACGAATGTATCGTATGCTCAAGTCGTAAATGGATCACTACATAAAAAACTGAGAATACTGATCTTATAGCAGAGATGTTGCAAGAAATGATGCATCAAATGGAACAACAACAGCAAAAACAAGAAAAGCTTAACAAAAATATTCTTGATAGACTCATTAAATTGAAAAAATAAGAGAACCGCTATAGTAATCTTAATGGCCAAAGATCTTCGAATCTTCCAGTGGAATGCAAATGGACTTCTACAACATTAACATGAGTTAAAATTAACACTGGAAACCCAACATATCGATATATATTTGATTTCGGAAACACACTTTACAGGTCAGATGTATATCAGATTTAAGGGATATCAAGTCTATCATGCATTACATCCGAAAAATTCGGCAAGAGGAGGAGCAGCAATTATAGTTAAAAACAATATAATACATTATGAAAGAGAAAAATATGAAACAGACAAAATACAAGCTGCAAGTGTGAATATTAAAACAGAAAAATATGAATTAACTGTAGCAGCCATGTATTCGCCGCCAAGACATTGGATACAAAAAGACGAATATACGCACTTCCTGAAGCATTAGGACAAAAATTCATTGTTGGAGACTACTTCAATGCCAAGCGTACTCATTTGGGCACACGTTTGACAACGAAAAAAGGTAAAGAACTCTACAAAGCAATAACTGTAACAAATGGAAAGTGACATTCCACTGGCAAACCCACTTACAGGCTAACTGATAGAAAAAAAAAGTACCGTATCTTCTGGATTTCTTTATAACTAGATAGATTGCAATAAATTATATTGAAATAGAAGAAGAAGAGGGACCAACATCAGATCACTCTCCTATCCTGCTTACCCTCATTAATACCATAATAACTAAACAACCAAACCCGACATTAACTGATAAATATACTGATTGGGAAAGCTTCCAGATAGAACTCTGCTGAACGTTCCTATGAAAACAAGAGAGCAACTAGAGTTAGAATCTGAAAAGCTCATGTTAGATATACAACAATCAGCATGGACTAATACACAATAAATGAGAAGAGAACAACAGAATTTAATTATCCCAAAGAAATACGTGATATGGTAAAAGAAAAGAGAAAAGTCCATTTTTTGTAAAACCATTTTTTACATAAGCACATTCTACATAACCATTTTACAAAAAATGGTTACATAACCATTTTTTGTAAAATGAAATGAAAGATATTATAATGATAAAATACATAGGACAGCAAACGCATCGCAGATACGAAAATACACCAATTTCTGTCTACTACGAAATATATTTACGTACCACTTTTACGATATTTATGAGACTGATATGTCGCTATATGTTTTGAAATAATATTATGAATATTTATTTTACTTTCACATTTCAAATAAAACACAGTAATAAATTTATCTAGCAACTGAGCACTGGAAGACGACCAAAATATGGAGGACCACGCCAGAAATGACCCTTTCACCATAGAATTTGTTTCGCGCTATATGCAGCAGACGGAGAAACGTATATGAGAAAGTATGTCCGATGGTTTTCCACCACTAGTTACGTTAAAGTAAATTGAGAATATCAATTCTTCAGTGTGTAGACCTTCTACTCCGTCTCTTCCTAGACTGCTGGCATGACGTCTTTGAGAAGTCTACTATTGTAGTCTGATTTTTCGTTGTGGGTAGTAACCAAGTGTTTGAATATATACCATCAGTGGCATAACTGTCATTGTGCAGTTCTGTGTAAAGCGCTCCATATTTTCAAGGGGATACTTGAGCGGGGGGGGGTCATTATGACTTCTTTGTTCCTCGAGTTTCAATAATTTCTAAAAATAACTATTTTCCTTTGTGGGAGATTATGGGGCAACAGAAACGTTTTCCGTCAAGGGTGTCAAAAATCCAAGAGCCAGCCCTGCCTCAGAGCTCTAACGCAATCCCTCTTTCCCTTTCCTTCTCGAACAATCTCTGTCAGAACTTCCTACTTCACCTTTCGCTGCTTTTCCTCATCGAATATTTTCTTCGCTCAATGGAGTTTTGCGCCTGGCGGTGTAATTGCGAACCTCGAGAACAATCTCCTCAGCATATGCTACATGTTGATTAAATTAAAGATTTCCCCTTTTGTGTTCGGGAAGGAGACTAATGCAAGCATGACTTTCTGTCGCGCGACATTGAGGTGGAAAAAACGAGACTCTGGTAGAGCAAGAACGAACAAATGCATTTTAAAAAAATTATATCGACCTCCAGCTGTGAACTCGGGTTGAAAGAGGAGTAGAGACGTAGGTGGTGGTACAAGTTCATTATACTTTCAAACTGAATAATGCGAATTTAATTGAATCCATTAATGAAAAAGGATTGATCACCTTAGTTTTTTGCTACGCTATTACGCGTAGAATGTAAAGAGAATATACAAGTAAATGTGCTATATAAAGTGTGTTGAGAGACTAAAAAATCTATAACCAGAAAGTAAAAATCAAGTGTTTTACATGATTTATTAATGCTTGCTTAAAATTACGGACTGTATTAATATTTTAATTTTTAAATATCTTTTTAACTTAACCTTTTTAATATATTTTACTTCTTTGTCTCTCTCCCTTTTGAACGTTAACTTAAATGATTTTGTGGAAAATTTTCATGCGTAAAAAATGGACACACTCAATACGTTAAAATTGTACGCAAATTTTATTCTGGTCTTAAACGTATGTCTTATAATTTTCAGTAAATATCCCATTAACAGCTTTAATAATCATGACGTTCTATACTAAAAAATTTCGTTATTTAGTCTCACGTGACAATGATGTGCTGTTGCACGTAATGAACATTTTCCATTAAAAAGACAAAATATTTTCCATTAAAGTCAATAGAACACCGAATGTGGTATTTGACGACTGGTCGAAAGCGTTTTCACTTGTCATTCTCATAAATCAGTCGAATCCCATTCTTTCCATATTCGTCAGTTATCACAGTACGAAACACATTTTCAAAAACCTAATTAGTACTTACATGCAACTTTTATTATTCTCCCCCATATACTGTAAATTTCTCTGAACTATATGAAGTAGTACTAATAAGAATAATTTATCATTTTCTTCAGGTTATACAGCTTTGCTAGATATCTTGATAATATTGAGTACACCAACAAAGAACCATTGATAAGGGAACAATGCAATGTATCCTATTCACAAGCTGGTTCTACAATATATTTTGCTTTACTACCGGTACCCATTTATAGATAGCAGGTTCAAATTATTTTATTAATATAATTAATTTCTTGTCATCATTTAATTATAGATTACTTCCAAACTATAAATTACGTTAGAACAGAGAAAGAGGAAAACAATTTAATTCTTAAGCCAACAGACACGAGGATTATTACTGATTTAGTCTGGCAAAACTAGAAAATATATTGCTACAATAGAATACAATATTTATTGGGTTCGGCTCTTCCGCCAAACCATGTACAGAAAATGTACGTACAAAAGAAAAAAGACAAATTACAATAATAATTAAAATTTTAAATAATAAATAAAATACAAAATAATTCGAATTTAAATAATAAAATTACAATAGTAATTAAAATTGAACAGATATAAAACCACAAATAATCAGAATTACATGAAAGTCGAAATAACAATCGAAGTTAGAGAAATGAAGGTATTTATATAATGCGAAAAAAGAAGTTTACTAAAAATTTACATATTGCCTCTTACATTCTAAATATAATTTAAAATATGGGTCACAAACTAATGGAAAATATGTTGTTTGACCTATTTCATTTATAAATTAACACCATATTTGACTATATAAACTTACCAAATATATTTTAACCTACAAATTTCTTGATATTTACAATAACTCCCAAATACGCAGAAACTTATTTCCCTAATGCTAATACAAATTGTTTACCAAAACTATGCTGATTTTACATTTTTAAACAAGAAGAGCACATCTGTTCTCAACACTTACTTGCTAGATAGTACAACTTATAAATGTATTAGTACAAATGCAACTAATAAGGTATTAGATAATTTGAAATACAAAATCGTTATAAAGCAAATAACTACAAAAATTGAAAGACATATAAGAGTTTATACACGACTTGAGGTACAAACAAGTAAAATATCGTCAGAACGATTCGTCCAAAATTCATAAAACCAAAGTACTNTTCATAAAACGAAAGTACTTGTTAGATTAATAATCTCCTATGTTCAAAGTCAAGAAAAATTTCCAAATTCATACTTAAACGCTTCATACGAATGTCTTCTTCAATGTTTTACAATTGTTGTGAACCAACCATTGTTTTGAATAGTTTTATTGCTCTCTGTTTCAAAGAAAGAGGTTTGATGACGTAATAGGCAAGCCGCATCACAACATTGTTTTGTTGGATGTTAGAAACACAAGGAGAAACGCTGGGATGTAGTGCGCAGAGAAAAAAATCCGGACTTCAGCGTTCCAATCATTGAATTTTTTGTCAAAAGTATTCTCCAATAAATGGTGTCTACTTTTTCCATATAGTTTTCTTTCAATATTACGAATAGATTTTCTAAAGAGAAGTATTATTTTATTTATGCCTTTTGGTAAAAGGAGGTTCAGGCCACGAGACCTGCTTTCCACCTAAACGTTGGACTTAGGTAAGGGACTGGGTAAGGATGTCGGGTTGACAGGGAACTTATGGTACAGAACCGATATTTATCTGGAGGTGAGGGAAACCCCAGCAGAAAACCTTACCTAGTTCGGCCGAGCAGGGTTCGAACCCAAGCTCTACCGCTCAGCGGAATTATGGAAGCGAAAACGCTACCATTTTCGGTGGTCCTTCCACCTGTCCCTCAGAAATTTCCTAAAATAGAGCACGTTTCGTAATTCTTACATCGAACTGAGAATGTTCACCTAATTTTGATGGAGTTTTACAATCATCATTCAATCTCCAGTTGAATGATTGGAAATTCATATAATGGGTTTTAATGTCACTATAAAACGTAGTAGAAATACTGTGAAAAGTTTACTCCGTCGAAACTTATTATGTAAGTATTATTTCCTTATCAGAAAATGTATTTTTAAACAAAACTTATTACAAAAATATACTTAAATAAAAATCCTTTGACAGATTAGACTATTAACATTGTTTCTGCCGCATGCCGATTCAAACCCTGGAATGTTATACCCACGTTTATCCATCTATAAATATACTACTGAAAAATAAATATCCAAACTTCTTCAGTTTGAAATTTGATTTACCATTGCACAACAAAAATCGGTTCGTAAACGATAAGTATTGTAAGAACGAAAAGATACACAAAAATACACAGATTCATTAGTGTACAAAGCTCTACCCTAACGGGTATTGCACTTGAAAATTTCGTATTATCATTTTTAAGGTAAGGTCTAGTACCCTTTTAACATCTAGGTTTAATTTTTAATACAAATTAAATTCGTCGTGTACTTAATCACGCCATTGCTGTAGTACTTTGAAAATAACTGATAACAATTTCAAAACTATTTTCCTGCGTGCTTGTAGTGTGTCTTATGATTCATGTGCGCCTAGTTTTATATGTGCGTAATATTGACGTTAATTATGTCGTGTACATTAATTATGTTGCCTCTTTTGTCCTGCTCCGGGTTTTTCTCCAGTTTTCCTTCGGGTAGAGGCGGATTTTTTTATACACTCTCGCTAGACTCTTGCTTAGAGGTGGCTTAGGGTCTACCGAGATAATAAACCTCGGATTTAGAGTTATTTAATAGTTACGATTTATCATCAATACTTCGCGAATAATCTATAGTTTGATAATAATACGTAGTTGTGAATTTTTGNAAATTTCTCGGTATTTTGTTGACACTACAGAAAATAGCTAAGTATTTTTTTATTTATATCTCAGGAGCGTGTTGAAATGTTAAATCCGCCTCTGCCTTTGGGCCCTTGATCGGATTTGATGAGATGGTCCCTTCCTTGCTTCCGGAGAGTAAATTAGTTTATTGTCCATGGTCATACGCAGTTCGTAACTGCTTTTTATACAATAAAGTTTATATTTAATGAGAAGCAGTAATCCTAAAGTAACATGTTCCTTTTAGTCCTTCCTCTTCGATGGCGTATGTTCGAAAAGGGTCTTATGCTTCGTAGCATACATTCAAGCGTCAACATCACCCTTGTCTCCAATCAGAAGCCTTGAGGAGAGCCGTAGGGAGGCTGGAACAGGGGTGCCATGGAAGCAGAGCAGAGGGTTGATGGTGCACAGCGGGGTGGCAGTCATTTAACTTCCAAGTTCACATGCATGCGCTGCGTAATTTGCTGTCGTAAGATGTGGGAAGCTCATTGCAAAAGGCACTGTTATTACAGTAGCTTTTACAGAGTTTTCATCTCTGTGCTGTTTGTTTGTCCGCTGGTGCCATTGTGCGTTCGATAACTAATGGGTTTCCTGTCTTCATATTAAAACAAAGGAAGGGAACGGAAATTAACGGAACTTAATTCAAACTTACCCCCTTCGAAAACACNACTTACCCCCTTTGAAAACACTCATTTTTTTACATCCAACACGGGATAGGAAAACGCTAGACTAATTCTTTAACTGTTCTAAATAATAAAGGAAATGAGCTTGAAACTAAAATATACTCAATGAGATACGAATCTTAAATTAAAAAATTTTTACTGTCTGAATATATACAACTCGAGAAAGGCCAACATAAATTTACATCCAAATATTCAAAATAAATAAAGACCAAATAGTATAAAGTACTAGTTGATTGCCGGGCGTTGCGCAGGATTTTGCTTAGTTTAATATTCTTTTATTCGGGGGGAAAATCAATCTATATTCTAAGATCAAAATACTTTTACTTTCTGTTTTTTTTTAAACGTACAGCTTGCTAATTTTTCAAATTTATAAATTCATACAAATATAATGGAAAACCTCACTCTATATATTACCATCTCCCGAGAGCCGCGCCGGTCGAATTTTCGCTTCCGAGGCATGACGCGGCTGCACCGTTTAATTGAAAGTGTAAAATCTAAACTGTTGCACGAACGTTTTATCGATAATTGTTGATAGACATAAACTGTCGCGGACTATTTGTACAACTGAGGCAAACAACATTACCATGCATAATTGTCACCCATCTCTAACCGTTTAGGCAACATAAGCAAATATAACTCCCTTTTTCCCAATTTTATCGACATTTATTGTCAAAAACCATTTCTATATTTCTTACGACATATTTAAAAAATAAAAGTTAGCCTGTGTTCATCCTGGACATTTAAACTACCTCCTGGCCAAGTTTTATTAAAATCCGTTCAGTGGTTTAGTCGTGATCAAGTAGCAAACAGACGGAAACACATTTTCCCGTAACGCATTTATATATTAGTAATGATTACTTCAACGTAAATTACTATAACTTTCTGTTCGTGAATAACCAAATGAAAAAGGTCTTCCTGACAAGCCCAAAGAGTTACTTAAGGAGTTGAATCCAATGAAAACGAAGAATATTTTCAATGGGACTATTTCACCACACACTGTAAAGGTATTTGTTTTAACTAGCTCAAAGAGAAAGCGGTGTTCTTACTGTAAAAAGGTCATGGAGTAAAAATCATCCCTTAATGTTAAATAATTCGAGATTAGGTACTATGGAAACAAGTTTTAAAAATCACAATCAGTTTTGAGTATGTCTCATGCACATGTGAGTTGTAAAAACCCAGATATACTTTTCTTCCAAGAATCAAATTTTCCGTTCTAATGAGTTACACGTCTTTCGAATCAAGCTGTCGGGGGTTACGTTGAATATTTTATGACGCAAATCGACGAGAAGACCGTAAACTTCTTCACAGGTAAAAGGGTGTACACGCAAAATTCGAGCTTAATAATTCTCTTCCGCAAAGCACTTTCCCCATTAATCTGCCGGTTTCCCTAGCAACACAAATGCGGCTTTTCCCCCCTCCTCTCTCTCTCTCTCTCTCTCTCTCGAAGGTGTAACCAACTGCGAGCTACATCTCCCCTCGTGGAAAGCGCGATTTCATCAGTCGTTCTAGAAACTTGTTATAAAGTACTTTTAAGTCACAACTTCCGAGTAACTACTCGGGAAGAGAAGTTTTTTTGCATCATCGACGACCGGGTGAAAATAGCGACGGACCGGGACTCGAACCCGGGACCTCCATCTTGGGCCGCAGGTGCACTGCCACTGCACCACCCTACTAGACTCCCAAAACCCGTACACAATACTCACGTGGCCTGATCCGACGAACCTGTGTCACACCCCTTACCACAAGTGACCACAGGTGGTTCCCCATGTTGGAACCACTTTTACTCGGTTTCCACGTACGGATGCGATTTCAGGGAAGTTAGCATCATCGTCGGAAGTACTCCACATCGCACTGGTCACCTCCATACATCCATATACTCCATACTCATACGTACATAAACGCGTAAGGCGAAAGCATATATGTCTGTCTGTTTGCTACCTGATCACGACTCAACCACGAAACCGATCGTGATGAAATTTAGCAAGGAGATAGTTTACATGTCCAGGATGAACATAACCTAACTTTTATTTCTCAAATGTGTGATAAGAAACAAAAGAAATGGTATTTAAGAGTAAATGTCGATAAAATCGGGACAAAAGGAGAGTTGTATTTCCTTACGGTGCCTAAGCGGTTAGAGATCGGTGACAATTATGAATGGCAATATCGTTTGTCTCAAAGAGTACTACAGAAAAGCTCGCGACAGCATATGTTACGAAGGTTTACCTACATTATCGAAAAAACGTTATTTAAAAAAGAGTGTTAAAATACTTCAATTTAAAAGAATAATTCAAGAGGGAAGAAATCAATCATCATAAAATTTAATAATATTTTTTGTTTTGTGCATTTAACGAAGATTGAAAACATCTTCAAATAGTACAATTGGGACGAATGGTGTATCTTTCGAAAGCGTTGTAATGAAATGGCGCAGCCGCGCTGCCGCCGTTGCGTCTTTTGCCTCGGAAGCGAAAATTGGACTCGTGGCGATTGAGTGGGTTCGTTGGTCTCAACAAGTAAAAAACAATCCAGACTACGTCGGGTAATCAGCTAGAAAAAATTTATAAAATACTTGTTTTAGTAAAACGCAGTTCCATTTTGTATTTAAATTCTCCTAACATTTGTTTTTTCATATAATTAAACAGAAATATATCGGCAATTTTTTTTTTGCACTCGAAGGGAATATCCAGACATGTCCATCATTCTGTGTGTCTCATTTGTGACAAAAGAATCAGAAATTTTTGGATTAACTTCTAATTTCCGACATTTTCGAAAATGTTTTCTTTTCTTGATACGAAAGTTAATCATACGCATACATATACTTTTTTTATTTCATGAAATTATATCTGAATATTTTAAACACCTGGAGAACGTTTCGTCGGAACTTGCTACAGCAGTTATTCAATTTGCACTCGAAAACAAATTATAATTGAAACAGTAATTAAATTTATGATTACAGTTTTTCTTATGATCACAAGAAAATCTTTGTAAGATCTACAAAATTATGATTCTTCCTTCGTGGCAGTTGCTTAGGTATGAGTGGAGAAAATGGAATCTATATTAATAAAGTGAATTCTATGTAATGTCTGTTGCAAGGAAATCGGAAAAAGTAATCAATAAAATTATTTGAAATTTCAAAGGATTCTTCGTAAGGATTATGGCAATTACAATGCAAGCAATGGTTAATATTAATGAATTACAAGAGCAAAAAAAACAATCAAAATTTGTTGCTAATCAGTAGATGTGAATCTTCACTCGCATGACTGTTGACTATGAAGTTTAATAAATGAGCTATAAAAATCCAGACCTATTTACAAGTGCTTTAACAGCCTCTGTAGGGTAAAATAGTACGGTACCAATTTCTCTTTGAATGTTGATGTAATTTTTTGTATGTTTGTTTAACAATGGGAATTAATTTTTTTTAATGTTTCATTTGTGATTGTCAAAAATTTGAATGTCCAGCAAAGGTTGCTTCAAGTTTCTTTTAAAATCTCTGGCAACACCAGGTAGCCCAGCTAGTATGAACATAGAACTTTTCATAAAACTTTTATTTGTGCCGCTAGTACGAACTGACATTTAGAAATAGTATATATAGCACTTGCTTGATTGCTGGAGACGTAATGAGGCTAGAGACGATTGTTGGTGGCGTAAGATGTGTTAGCAGAGGGGTTGTTGAAGATTCGTAGACGGGGCAGGAGGAAATGCGCCTTTCAAGGGCGTTGACATTTTTCAGACGCCTCGCGTGAAAATCCGGTAACCACCCTAACGTTTCAATCCGAACCATTTCCGATTCACTAATTGGACATTTCCTCGTCGTGCGCAACTCAAAAATCGCTCCGAGGCGCCGAGGCGAAGAGAAACGGAACTAGGGTTGTTCTGGCGGAAAGGTCACTGAGGGGAGAACCCAGAGGAAGGGAGAATACAATACACAATGCGAGACAACGAGAAGAATGGAAGAAGTTACCTTTTCCCTTCGTAGCGTTACGTTGACGACGCTGGAACCGCGAAACGAACATGGAAAGATGCATTTTGCAATAACGTCCCTTCCACTCGAATTGTAAAATCAAAAAACTAATTATACGCAAGCGTACACAAGTAAACTGTACTGTGAGTACACCAGAACGTGCTTATACATCACACACAACCAACAAATCTCTGGCATGCCCTCTCAGATATCAACATAACCTCAAATCTAGACCTGACTCCGCCATGACCTCTCTCATTAGCGTACCAGTAACATCGCACGCGAACAGAGGCGTTGTAACGTACTACGCTACTAGAGTTAAAGCAACACTAACATCTGAGTTTGCGCATTAGTATACTGTATGTCGATTGAGTATCCGATAGCTCACAGGTGCGCTATGCAAAAACTGCCTATTGTGTAACGCACAAGAGAACATAAAACTCTTTTAAAATCAACGTTCATGTAAAGGAGAGTTATTCTTTCCATTGTGTCAACTACTGCAAGCAATGAGTACGAGAGAAATGTAATGTATGTAATTAAAAGCACCCGAGGCAATAAAACATGGATCCAAAGAAAATTATCCCATGTAGTTTGAGGATAATAAACAATCATACGCAGTTTGTACTGCTTTTTTGACAATAAATTTATTTATTTATTTAAAAATATAAAAACAATTAAATTATTTAAAATTGGGTGGACATGAAAATTCAAACAGAAATCTTGATATTTCAAATTTTCATACCACCATTTATTTCACATGTATGTATATATCACTAGCTCAGTACTCGCAAAATCTGCAATTTAATGATAGGTTTGTAAGTACTCTTTCTTAAATCGCCATCAAAATTAATGAAATCGCCACAGTTAATTAAGTTTGCATGCAGAATCTACACCACCTTTTTTAAATTGCTTTAATGATGCCTTAAATGAGACTCCTACATGCAACCATGTATTATACTGAATATATAAAGAGTGTGTTTACCTAATTCAGTTTCAAATCTATTCTAATTTCAATATCGAGGTATCACAAGGTGGGCGAAATACAACTGGCCCGGAAAATATTTATATGTCTGACTCGAAATTGACCCTTGTTAATGACCAGGTGAACTGCCCATCGCAGAAAATGCTGGAATTGGTCACCGTCGACTTAGATGCAGAGCTGTGCTCGAGACACGCGTAGCAGCTCTGCTTGAGGGATTTGACAGCACCTTCAATGTTCTGCTGTAGTTTTATTGGAGTACATCTGACCCTTCAATTTGCCTCCCAGGAAAAAAAATCACAGGGATGGAGATGAGGTCAGGAGATTTTACTGCCTCTGCTGACTGTCCTCTCCTCACCGAACACCTCAAGCACTCGTGACCAGGCGGAGTGTGCTGTAGGCGGTCTTACTGAAAACATCCATTCATTCAATTTCGGTTAGTTGATACACAAATGGATTAAACAGATTCTGTTCATTAACGTTGCACGATAACAAATCTTTTCCAGACCTGTTTTATTTTGTTCAGCCTCTAAGTTACCATGTCCGTCCGAGCGACTACGCTTAAGTACCCCCCCCTAAAAATGTTTCAAGTTATTGTTTGAACCACTCTATCCAGTGGCGATGAATTTTCATACCCTTACAGCACAAAATTTTGAATTGTATGACTTTATATTACAATGGGATTATACGGAGAAACTTTTCCGGGTTTATGTTTTTTAAAATATATATTCTGGCAAAATTACCAACTTAACAAAGCGTAAAACGTACTAAAGCAGTAAATGAAAGCAATAACGTTAGGATTCTCACGGAAATGGCAGCCGCATCACGTGACTGAAGACGATGTTACACATGTCAAAGGAGGAGTCAAACGACAGTCTACATTTATTATCATGTTTTAAAATCACAAAATAGTTGTCCTCATCCAATAGTAAAAATCAGTAGAATGAATCGTTAATTAATTAGAACTACTGTGCTGAATATTTCCAAGTTTTGTGAATAGTTAGCAACTTGACTTCAGTCAACGCGGATACAATACCATAAATAAGTTGATAGAAGTAGAGTGGAGTTGTTTTATTTGTCAACTTTACGCTAGTACATGTTATTAACCAATTTAATACTTTTAATCTGTCACATATGTATACAGAAAGTTTTGTAATCGTGAAAAATTCGTAAGCGAGATTTCGACGGAAATATCCGTTTTGGGTTTTGATCCCTGATTTAGAAATAGTGGTTTTGGCAGAATTTACATGTCGATGCACGTGCTCTAATTTTTTTTTACTTTAAAACAAAGGGGACTTCACATAAAGGTCAAAGTATTCTTTGGAATATTTCTCAAAAACGATTTCATCGATTTTACTTAAATTTTTTGTACGTAAGGTGCAATTAGTATGCATTACATCTATTTGAAGTTTGGTATAGACACAAAAAAATAATTTCTGTGTGCTGCACTTACACATTAGTTTACTGTTTCAAGAAGCTTGAATAATATTTAGCAGTGTAAAGTGGACCAAGTAGACATAGAATACACTTTTCGTAAACTGAAATGAAAGACACGTTAATGATAAAATACATAGGAGGATAGCGAACGCACTGCAGTTACGAAAATACATCAATTTCTGTCTACAAAGAAATTACATTTACATAACACTTTTACGATATTTTTGTCACTCTATGCTGCAGATGGAAAAACCTATATGAAAAAGTATGTGCAATGGTTTTGCGCCATTAATTTTTGTATATGCATGATTAATTATAGAAGCACTCATTGATTTCAAAGAAACTCGCATAACGGAACAAAGATAATTGAAAATAGTCGTCGTAATACGATTGCTAACGATCGTTATCAAAGAGACATTCTTCACTACTTCCCTTCACTTTCATCGCTTCTAAGAACTCGGTTCAAAACATGCCTTTCCAGAGCAGAGGGAAGCCCTTCTAAGAGCTTCAGCGATTCGCGGATTAGTGGCGTCGTTGTCTCATAAGAACTTCTCAACCAGCAAAGTCGTTTTCCTCAGACTTCCTTCGGATATATAACAGCTAAACGTCTTATTGCTCTGAAATTACTACTATAAACTTCCAGAAATGTACATACGATGCTTTAATAAGTTACCATTTCACGGAGGAACGAGGAAGAGAGACTCAACTTCATGTGACATCTCTCTCAGAGTTTATTTCAATTCCAAAACATAAACATCGTAATCTATAAGCAGTGAAACTCTGTAAAAACTGCCTCAACATAACTGGAAGAAGTAAATCATCTTCCTCTCACAGATCATTACCTGCTCAATATGAAAGCAAAAATGTTTACATTTTACCATATTGTAAGTTGTATACGATAAAGGTTTATGATAGTTTTCGGTCGTGCGAAAATAACGACGAGCCGCGAAACGAACCCGGGACCCTTCCTTCGGTCGCAGGGGTGCTAACCACTGCAGGCGAACGGGTAGTGTAGTGGTTAACACCCCAGCGATCAATGCAGGAGTCCCAGGTTCGATTCCCGACGCGTCGCCATTTTCACCTGACCGAAAGTTATCATTATCTTCTCCACGTGTAGGGTACGCGGAAGAAATACATATGCATACACGATAAAGGTAGTTGAGTATTTGGGTAAAAGAACATTATTCATACTGCCAACGTTTCGGTCATTTATTTGTCCTTCTTCGGGCTGTGTATAAACACAACTCAATAACACCATTAAATCTTCATACATCGCTGCATGCACATTATCAACTGTTGATGTCTGAATGAGTTGACAGACGGGTGATGGACGTTGATTCACGTTGTGTATGCATAGTTATGTATATGTTGAGTGGTAATTTGTTTGCATGAGTTAGGAATGAGTAAGTACGGTGTCATTGTGTTGTGGTTATACACAGCCCTGAAGGACACATAAATGTCCGGAACGTTGGCAGTATCAATATAGTTCTATTTTTTTGACCCAAATACTCAACAACCTTCAACGTAGTCAACAAAATCATGAAATTTAGTATTCTATATTACATTTATTCAATTTTATCAGTACATCGGTACATTTTTATTACATGAATAGATTATTAAAATGAAACATTTCTCACTTCTGCCTTAGGGCCCTTGATCGGAATTGATGGGATGGTCCCTTGCTTGCTTCCGGAGAGTGAATTAGTTTATTGTCCTCCACGTGGTCATACGCAGTCTGTACTGTTTTTTGACAATAAATTTATTATTATTATTAAATCAATTAACACGGAAATTGATTCCATAAGAACGTCCATATCAAATATTTTACTGAGATAAGTCAAGACATAGGATTATAATTCAACAATTAATATTTGTGGCCTTTCTATCTGCTGAGATATTGATACCAACATTTGAAATGAAAGTATATAGTTTCTTAAGCGCTTTTTTAATCCCTAGAAGAAAGTATGCTAATGAATAAAATGTATTAAAGCCTAACAGCACAGCGAATATTGAAAATTTTCTGATCCATAACTTGTCGCGACCTTTAGTTGGTGCTTCGCTGTCATCAAAGAAAAAGTATGCTATAAAAAATAAAAGGCTGTGTCCATACACTTTTACAACTAAAAAGTTAGGAATAACGTGAGTACGCAAATATATTATCACATGTCACTTCAATGCTTCGTGCCAGATATATTTGAGTTAGACATTGTTTTTGTATCAATCTGCAAGGTTGAATAGAAAGAAAATCCCCAGTGGTGGCGCAGGTGATAGTGTTGTCGCTCATCACCAAGTCAGCCCGGGTTCGATTGCCGATGGGGCTTTTCACATTAATGTCCCAGTTCATGTATAGCAGTGACTACTGAAAAGCAATCCTTCCTTCCTCTATCCAGCTCCTCCTAGTGTCAATAACTATAACCCCTCCATGTTAATGATAAAATACATAGGAGGACAGCAAACGCATTGCAGATACGAAAATACATCAATTCCTGATAACTACCATGTGGAGCGTACACGGAAGAAATATATGTGCATCAATAGAACACTTTTGAGATATTCTTTGTCACTCTATGCTGCAGATGAGTCCCCACAGGTGGCGCAGGTGGTAGTGTTGTCGCTTCTATTCCCAATGGGGCCAGGAAATTTGTAGCTTCTCACATTAATGTCCCAGTTCATATAGCTGTGACTACTGAAAAACCAACCTTCTTTCCTCTATCCACCTCCTCCTAGTGTCAATAACTATAACCCCTCCATGTAGGCCAAGTCGGTGGTAAACTCAACCAAGCGGCCCAGCTACTAACAACAGCCCCTACCACGCAACTTCTAACTCCTATCGCTCTATGTAGATAAGCTTCAATAGCACTAAGCTACATTTCCCATTTACAAATACAACAATATAATAGAAAGAAAACTATTTATCATTTATTACACTTGAAGACTAATCACCCAATTTCTTCTCAATATTTGCAGAACAGAGAGGAAGAAGCTCTCTCACACGGTCCCAATTCACAGTACAGGAGAACCCCTCTTGATGGGAACCGAGACCCGGGCCACGCGCTTGGCCTGTTAACCCGAGTTTCCCAACAATATTCGATTTTCTACAATACCACGGTTTTGTGCAAATTTCGAGATATAAAAATGTCTCTTAATGAAATGTTGATAGGAGAAATATGCAACAGACGTTCCCTTTGGGCCACCTTTATTTTTTTTCGCGTATTTTACGTTACGCCATCTGGATTAAACGCTCAATCTGACACTCGATCCCGGCGACGCCACGCTACTCTTTTGTCGCTTGAAGTTGTCGCGCGCTGTCGCACTCGTTTGTCGCCCACGCAGGACACGGCCTTATATGTTGAAAGAGAGAGAAAATACTGTTCCACGAGATGGGCCAGTTAATCCGAAACCGTTGAAGTGGGGTTCTACTGTAGAATCATAGAGGAAAGACCAAGGTCGCGTGAAGCAAAATAAATGCTAAAGTTTCGTGTCTCCTATTTTTACATCCTAAATAATGTACTAACAAAACCTTGAATTCTATAACGGAAGAGTTACGACCAAATGATGTGAACAAAACAGGCACAGCGAAGTTATCGTATTTCCCAATAATTTCGTATATAATGGAAATTAATTACTTCTCATCTTCTAAATCCCTCTCATACCAAAAATACATAAATATAATAACAATCAAAATACTCATCTCAACTTCCCTCAAATAAAAAGGATTAAGCTAATATTAATAATTAAAATTAAGGAAACGATAGTACCGTCCCACATCCTCTTGTGAAGACCGCAACGTAGTAAGGGTTTCACGAAGATCTTGTCGCCAATTTTTTCCCTTTTGCTTTAAGGTATATCAGGAAAAGTTGCGAAAGCCCCTTCGGGCGGGGGTCGGATACCCCTTCCCAAGTATTACACGCAGTACAGAAGTTTGTCCCTTCAGCCTCGAGCCAGAACTCCTTGGAGGATATCTCACTTTCTTCGATCGAAACTTGAATCTTCCGTATAAAAAAAAAGGGGGGGGGAGAAAATGAGGAATGTTCTTTGAGAAAGAGGACATATTTTCGGGGAAAATCTCCTTCTACAGTTCTGGCATTGAATTATTAATGAATTTACGGGGATCGTAAATTTCTGCATTATTCACCACAAGGTATCTATTTTTACTTTTGTGTGTACAACCGTGTACTCAAAATCATGTTACTATGCCTCGAGAAAATTCAACTTAACAAAAAAAAAGAATCGTGAACATGAATCATTCACTGTGTTTATTAGTTTATTTCGTATTAGTCGCAGTAAATTACTTTATTGTCCTCAATGTGGTCATACGCAGTTTGTAACAGCTCTCTTGACGATAAGTTATTAATTAATATACTCATTTTTTGTCAGTCTAATTGGCATGATGTTGGTACACAGCATGTACTCGATGTTTCGCCATAAGAGTAATGATATTTGTACCTCGCGTTATGTTGGCAGGACATTCGAATTTCTGAAAACTTAAATCTATCGCCAATATCGCCCATTAATTCCATGCACCTGCTCTTATAGCGCCACTCTGTTATTTCTGAATGAACATTACGCGTGGAACGAATATCACCGTGTGTTATTAACTTGTGTTTGTTGCGTTATTAACTTCAAGTTCTTTACAACAAATAATCGCTTATGTGACTACTATAAATATGTATTTGGATATTACTTAAATTCGTAGATGTTGGCAATTTGTGTTAGGTAGCCATATTGCATAATTTTAGGCAAAGTTACATGACTTCGAATATATCCGTCTTGGTAGAAAAGGAATGTTTTACGGCACGAGTAACAATTACCAAACTAATCAAAGAAACACTGAGCAATGAAATGAATTTTATCTTGTGTATTTATGCAGAAGACACGAAAGAATTTAATTCCTCCCGGCAAGTAAACGTAAATACAACCGTTACACAATTTACTTCCCATACAGGAATGAATTTATTTTTTGTGAATTCCATTGGCACGTCTTATTATGTTGTTTTCCGAAAGATTTTGTAAGTTCATTATCTTTATAAATAATGAAAAACCATCAACAGAGGAACAGTATATAGAGGTATTTTGTGATTTTAAACTGATTGTTCATTCGTTCGTTAAAGGTCGTAAGTCATTGATTATTCATTTAATTTGATGATACAATGGACGTTAAATGTACTAGACGTGGTATTTATCATTCTTATATTGTGCCGAAGATGTTTTGTAAATTATTTCCTCATATATCGTTTCACGCGTACACATTAATTTTGCTTTACTTTGTTTTTTAATATGTCATTTATAATTTATAAATAACTAACAACAAAACCAATATACCGTAAAAATAAACAAATATGAAGTGTTTACAACTGAGCAAATTATTTTCATTTTCCCATGAAGTCCTTCTGTTCCACCGAGTATGGCGGATTGAAATCTTTGTGCGAGACCACCACTTCTTTTTTAACGCAAACTCGTACAAGTGATTTTGAGATAATTTCTCTTTTAAATAGTGCAGCTCAGACGTTAATGGTAAAAAATAAATTTGCAACTCAATGTTATATTTTTATACCTTTTTTACAATCATTTTATATTTGTTTGCAAATGTCTGTCTTGGACAATCTTAAATTCCCCTAACACTCAAATTCTGACGTAGGTCTTATTCAGTCTTGAACTTCTTCAGTGATAATTGTTGTGGTGTCTCTCCAGCAGCGAAATATTTCCTAGTGTTTGGTTGGACGTTTGTTTCTGAATTTCCGAATAATATATGCTTTGTGCAGAATAATAAATACACCCCATAGCACAAAACACGTTAGAACTGCTTCGAACATGTTAGTTTTTACTGAAATGGAATCGTTATTTTCTAAGTAAAATTGACAAGTAATTGAAGTTTATTAATTCAAACGTCAAACAATACCAAGCAACTTCTAGTTTAATTTCACTTTACATTAAGGGTGATTCAAAACAACGTAAAATTGCAACTCAACATTCAATCTCACACGAAGTAATTGACAAGTGAACATAAATAATGACGCCATTAAAAATAAATGCAAGACATAATTACCTCGCTGATGAATAGTTGATTTTTAGCCAAAAGTACTCACCATGCAAAAGACTTCTTTGAGTATCATCTATGAGTAACGCTAACAATTACACTTTGATCCTAACGACACGATCAGAAATAATTTTCTGGATATTTGTCCGCAGCTTTTATGTAGCTTCCGTTGTACCACAATAAATAATGCGTGTTTCACTTTTGATGTCGCGAAAACAATAAGAGGATAAGAGAATACACTACAAACTGTTTCATATTTCATTTATGTTTTCACATTCCTATTTACAAGTATCAGTAACTTTATAATTTAAATTAACACTTCCACCTTAAAATATAACGGATACATATGAAAAAAAAAATGTTCCATTTTAGTTTTTTTAATAGGATCTCAGTATTTGTAGTTTTTGAGTGATCGCATAATTATACGGAAGAGTTAACTAGATCAATAATATTAATAAGCACCTTTATTTGGAGGCAAAATTAAGGCTAATGCCTTCTCTTGCACTTAACCTCTTTGTGAACACATTTACATAGTAAAATAATTATGTATCACATTGACTATGCGATAAAAAATAGACTAAGAAAAATAAAAAAAGGAAGATATATAAGAAAGGAAAATATAACTCATTCATCCATACATCATCCATTCATTCATACAGTGGTTCTAGTTTCAATGCAACTCTGAGAGCAAAGAAGATCGCAATGTATTGGAGAACGAGTATTTTGTTGAAATATTCCTTATATTGTTATCATGAAGGTTGTTCCACAGTTTGGCCGCCTCGATAGAGAAAGAACGGGAAAATTTCTGAGTTTTGAGTTTGGGAATTAAAAGAACTAATTAGTAAGAAGAACGAGTATTTAGAAATTGGAAAAAGGAATAGAGATAGTTTGGGGTTTTAATTTAAAGTATATTATGAAGGAAAAGGAGAGAATGGAATTTCCGTCGGTCTTTCAGTTTCATCCAACCTGCTTTCATGTAGTAGTCGGTCAAGTGATCGTATCGTTTCTGTCCCAAAGTAAAGCGAGTGCAGGTATTCTGAATCTTTTGAAGTTCGTCTGGGAGAGTGGGAGGGACAGTAGTCAAGATGAGGAAGGACTAATGACTAAGTGAGGATTTGTTTTAGGGGTTCAGTGAGTATGTGCCTAACATGATTGAGAGAGCGCTGAGAATTGCAAATATACGTGATATGACCTGTCCATGATAGTGTTTAGTCCATTATAATACCGAGATTTTTTATGTTTGGAGAATAGAGAATTTTCACAAAACCAATACAAAGGTGTGAATGAAGCATGGATCTACACCGACCAAGTGAATTTTTATTCCCGAATATTATTATCTGGCATTTTCTGGGTTTAATTAACATATTATTGCTTAGTGACCACAGTCGGATTCTTTAAAGTTCATCATTAAGTAAATGTATATTGTTGCTTAGTCGATGTGGAGCGCAGGAAGAGTACAATTGGAAGTGATCGGCGTAGATGTGGTAGCGTGATGAGAGTACGGAATTCGGAAGGTCGTTGATGAATAAGGAAAAGAGTAAAGGTGAGAGAATACCGCCTTGGGGCACTCCGCTGATCAAAGGCAACCAGGTAGAAAACTTTCCATTGTGAGTGACACGTTGAGTGCGTCCTCGTAAGTAGGAGCTCAGTCATTTGACGCACGGTTTGAAGAGTGAAAAGAAGGCAGCTAGTTTAGCTGCTAAAATATCAAAGTCCACTGTGTTGAGCGCTTTGCTGAAGTCGAGGAGAATGAGTACAGTCACATCTCCTGCATCCAGGGCCATCTTCATGTCTTCGGAAATTTCAGTAAGAGCCGTCCGTGCGCTATGACCTGGGCGAAATCCAGACTGAAACATGTCCAGTTTATCTGTTTTGAAAATATGCTCGGTGATTTGACTGTGAACAATATATTCTAACGCTTTTGAGAGTGTTGGTAAGATGCTGATGGGACGGAAATCATCTAAAGATGAGGGTGAAGCACATTTGGGTATTGGTGTAACCAGGGATTGTTTCCATGTTGATAGGAAAAAAACCCGAGTTAAGCGACTCATTAAAGATGTCCGTGATAATATGAATAATACACGGTAGTCTTTTATGAATTATCACGGCGGAGATACTATCAATGCCAGTTGCTCTCGATTTGATTTTGATGATTGCTTCAGAGTCATCATCAACAGTCAGATTCGAGAAATAAAATTGTTCCTCTGGAGCAGCGTTCTTCCGCATCACTTCAATGAGAGTTTCTTTGTTTACTGATAACTGATCGTTTGAGTTGTGAGCAAAATGCTAGTTCAGATCTTCTAGAGGAGCACATAAGTTATGAGTTGATTTATTATTACCTACTCCAAATTTCGTTAGATGATTCCATTTGGAGGAAGAACTAGTTGTACTTAGAACGGAGTTAGCGCAACTTTTCTTAATGTTTCTGACAGATTCAGAACATTTATTCCGAAGCTTTTTGTATAGAGAAAAATAATATTCCGTGAGTGGAGGATCGTTTTTAGAGTTGTATCTGAATGTAAGAAAGACTGCGTCTCTTTGGGACATTAGAAATCGAATTTCATCGTTAAGCCACGGGGCTAGGGAGCGCTTCACTTTTATTGCTTTTAGAGGGCAGATGCTATCGAATACTCGGATTATAAATTGACTTAGGCAAGATATTTTATCATCCAGATTATTAAGAGCATAGATTTGATTCCATGGGATGAATATTTCCCTTTGAAAAAACTTTGTCTCATCGAAAGTGATAAAATTACGAGAATGTACTATACGTGGTTCACGTTCCGGCACTTTAAGTTAAAGTATGGCCTACACAACATCGTGGTGTGATAGACCGGGAGCAGTATTTTTCCCATACTTAAAAATATGTTCTCTTTTTGATGTGAATATATAATCAAGCCAGAATGGATCTGCGGAGTCATTGTGTTGATAGGTGTTTTGAAGTGGACAAATGGTCAAGTTGCAAGATGAAAAAGTGTTTAGAAGAGTTTTGCCCAGTGACGATTTGTTTGCGTCTATATTGAAGTCCCCCATTATAATACAATTATTATAATTAATGAAACATGCGGAAATTGCTTCTTCAAGTTCAGTGAAGTTGTCACTGCCTGAGGGGTTATAAACGACTTCAATGAGAATTTTCTGTTTTTTTTAAATCAAGATTTCCATAAGTAGAAATTCGAAGGTATTTTCGGAAGCGTTTTCAGATTTTGAAATAATTTTCCCTTTGAAATTACTTCTGCAGTAGAAAGCGACACCACCTCCGCGTTTGATAAGCCGGCCGTTTCAGAAAAGTGTGAAATTAGGAGGGAGGAAGCTTTCAGATTTATGATGGCGCTGAAGCCATGTTTCAGAAACCAGAGCAATGTCGAACATCGAACTGCAAACAATTTCGTTAAAGTACTCGAAGTGAGCGGGAATGGACTTTGCGTTCAGATGCATGATTTTGAGGCCTCGTTGGTGCTTAAGGCCGGCGGAGCGCAATTCTTCCGAGGGTGAAGGGGCGGGAAGGGTCGGTAGCGTTGAAAAATCCGTCGTTGCTCGGGTAGTGGCTGTAAGGGAAGGGGGCGGGGTGTGGTCGACGTCTGTGGAATGTTCAACAGCGCTTTCCACGTCATCCATTGTCAATATAAGAAAGTACAATGACACCTCTGTCTTACTCGGAGTGCCAATAACCAGTTGACCATCACTAACACACTCTGACATGGAGATCGAAAGAAACATCAGTAAACAATATGAAATAAGAATAAATAGTGACAGATAATAAGACATGCATACGAATATCAGAAAAGAAAAAGACGAGAAGCTAATATAATTATAGAAGATAAAAGTGAATAGTAAGTCTTAGTTTGAATCTTGCAGCATTTGGCACCCGGTAATTGTTCAAATATCCTGCATCCTTGTTGCTCTTACAAACATATCGTGTATCTTTATCATTACAACCCCGTCGTTAGTCCACACGTTGTGTAGCCCGTAGCGCGAGATGGCTTCCTTAACCATGGCGTGGCGCACCGCTGTAAGATCTTCTCTAATAGTTTCGCGTTGCCCCTTAAGTTTCCTTTTATTACGAAACACTTCGGAACGCACACGGTAATTTGCAAACTTGACCAACACAGGTCTAACTTTACCATCCACGCGTGGGCCGACCCTATGATTTTGCTCAATGTCGGAGACTTAAAGGTCAGGTTTCACTCTTTTTAAAACACTAATTACTTTTTCTTCACAGTTCTCACCTTGAGACTCCAAACACTCGGAGATTGTTTCGTCTTGAATATTGTTTCAATTCGTCGAAATCATTGTTCATTATCGATTTTAAAGACTTGATTTCTGCGTCTTTTTCCTCAAGTTCTTTTTTTAAGTCATCGATAACACCGACGCAGAACTAAATAGAATCACGGAGCTGTTGTTCTACGACTTTGGCGACTTGGTCCCCCAAAGACTCTGCCAGCGTGGATCGAACTTCAGCATTTCCTAACGCACTCAGCAGCGCTTGACCGAGATTTTCATGTTCAGTGTTGGCACCACTGGCTGGATCAGGGCGCTTGTTAGAGTAGTTCCTCTTGTTTGTCATGGCAAAATAACAAATATAAAGAAAACTAGAAAATAAGATTTAAAACTTAATTGCAAAAACTGTGCAATCAAACAACTCTGAGCACGATGTCACTCGACTTCTTTTTCCCACTGAAATTTCACTAAATACCGGGAGCCGATCTGCGCGTGTTACTCGGTCGTAGCCGCCATATACAACCATATAGATTAGTATGTTTTATTATGATTTAAACAGTGAACATACTATTGCTTTACAAAAAAAATCAAATAGGATTGACTAGAGAAACAAAACAGCAAGTTTCAATTTGACTCCAGAAAGCGAGAAAATAGCACTGGCAAGCCAGTATGATAGAAATAAAAACGGCAAAAATTATTTGTATGTAAAAACTACTCGACTTTCGAGTATAGCATTCTGTATTTTACCACACGAATATGGAACATTTGTATTTACATCTAATTGTACCATCCTTTCAATGACTACGAAGCATCCGAGAGGAGCTAAAAGAATCCGCTAGTTTCCACAGAATAAAAATGAGTACCCTTCGATGTAAGTCCAAGACTTAAAAGATTAATGCGTATGATCGTATGATCTGGTACCTCCGATAGATCCCTTCGGAGACGTCTTCTGCATACGGATCATTTATATGGCAGTGTATCAAACTCTCAGCCGTAGTGACAAAGAAAGAAATGATAGAAGAAATAAAGGAAAAGGAAAGGAATCTCAGATAATCAATTTTATTTTCTCTTTAATTCTTTATATTTAAGTTATATTCAAACGCTAAGGGATATTTTTTTTTAAATCAGAGATACGAAAGAAAGAAATATTGCGAATAAATTCATAGTAATATGATATTAATTAAAGCTAGATTATAAAATCGTGCAATTTTTGTCCATCTAATACCTAACCTAACAATAAAATGAAACGAGAAAATATCCCGTAAAATCAAATAAATAAATTTATACTCAAAAAAGCAATAAACTGCGTATAATCACTAACAATTTACTTCCTCTAATCTCCTGAGAGTGTGTCAGAAGTGCTTATGAATATACGCCTCTGTTTCCTAGAGCACTCCGCTGGTCTCCCACAAAACGCGTCGGAAGAAGGCGTTTTGAGCGAGTGTCAGCGTCGCATACTTCGCGTTGAGCCGCAAACGCTCTTTGACCTCAGTGGAAGAGACTCTGCCCGCGCACACGCTACGCTAAGCCACGGCCGCTGTCTTTCTTCCGGAACTCAAAGGATACTGCGATGGATATTCTGGGTGTACAACCCGTTCTCCAAGTCAGAGGCGGATCCATGGGAGGGGGAGGGGGAGGGCAAAGGGGACTATAGTCCGCCCCCTCCCCCATTGGACCTGAACTCTTGACAGATAAATTTAAGTTGATAAATGGCATACTTTGTAAAAGCGTTACATAATTGTTATTAATAAAATTAATGATACCATGTAATAACTTTAATAAATAATTGTTATTGTTATTAATAATACTAGATTGTTAATTATTTATTTGATGCATTTTATTTAAAAGTAATATTTATTCAATTTGTGTTATAAAATGATAATTTTTAAACAAAAATCCTCCCCGGTTAGCTCCATCCCCTCCCCCCATGATCATGGTCTAGATCCATCCGCCTCTGTTCAAAGTCATGTAATTTATAGAAAATAATGCAATTTGCATTGCCAACTTCTACGGATTTAAGTACTACCCGAATTAATATTAATAGTAGTCACAAAAAAGACAATTTGCTGTAAAAAAATACAATTTGATAACACAACAAACTAAGACAGAAGGTGATATTCGTTCCCCACGCCCGATGCAGAGAGAACATAACAGCGTTACAAGAGCAAGTGTCAGAGCTTGGCCATGGATTTAAGTTTAAAGAAATCTGAAAGCACTGCCAACATAACGCGAGGTACATTTATCGATTTGGGCGATGGCGAAGAAAAACTGTTTGTTACACTGTGCACAAGCCCTTACCAATATCGTACCAGTTAGACTGGCACTCGTGGATCACAGAATCACGGGGAGAATCCTCTCATAAATTAGTAGAACCACTCTTAATTCACTGCATTTTTATTACTATAGGAACTCACCAACGTTTGGAGGTTATGCTGACCTCTTCATCAGGGCTAACAATAACAATAATAATATAAAAAAAAAGAAGAGCCGTTCTACTCATTTATGAGAGGATTCTCCCCGTAATTCTGTGATCCACAAGTGATTGTCTAATTATGAAGACACATAGATCATGTTTAAGTAGCTCCTACCTTGAGACTAACGATGTCGCCATTTTCGTGAGCGTCTTGTCCATGAAGCTGTTCATCTCTTCCCTCCGTCACAGCGCGCGTTGCACTCGATAGTTGAGCTTCATCTTTCTCACGCCGAACTTCATCTGTCTCCCATTACGTCACTTCAGAACTTCCACGTCACACCACGATACTCCACATAAATCATTCCGGTTCGTTCCTCTACACCACACGCGTTCACTTACGTTGCAGCCTTCCCTCTAGCTACAGCAGAAACCCTCTTAAGGTATTATATCCGTCAGAGCGACTACGCTGAAGTAGCCCTAAACAATGTTTCAAATGATAGTTTGCATCATTCTCTATACAGTGGCGGTGAATTTTCATGCCCTTACGGCGCAAAATTGAATTATTTGACTTCACATTACTATGGGCTTATATGAAGAACCTAAGGTAAGGAAATAAGAACGCAATGGCGTAAAGATTTTCATACCTTACGGGGCATTTTCAAGAGTAATTCGGCAAAAACTGTGGAAAATACTGTTCTAAAGGAAATGGCAGCCGCATCTCGTGACTGAAGAAAATGCTACCCTTGTTAAAGAAGGAGTCAAACGACAGTCTAAATTAATTATCCAGTTTTAAAATCACACAATAATTGTTCTCATCCAATATTTCTTTTTAAATCAGTAAAATGATTTATTAATTAATAAGAACAACTTTTGTTCAATATTTCAAAGTTTCGGGAATAGATGGTAACTTAACTTCAGCCAACACGGGTGTAACACCTTAACCGTCCTGGGAACAGAAAATACGAACTGATAGCATTGATTGTGACTTAAACATTGATTGTCCTACGGATCTTTCCTGAAAAGTTCCTGGAAAGTAAAACTTGGTGACGCGACGTTATTTGTGCGATGTTTGTGTTGTGGCAACGCGGTAGAACGGGGAGGAGGGAGGGAGTTCATTCATACATTAAGATTCCAAAGTTCGTATAAATAAATCTAATAAATAAATAAGCAGTACAAACTGCGTGTGACCACGTGGAGGACAATAAACTGATTTACTCTCAGGAAGCAAGCAAGGGACCATCCCATCAATTCCGATCAAGGGCCCTAAGGCAGAGGCGGATTAAAAAATTTCAACACACTCCCAAAATATTGATCCATCTGTTTCGAAGGGTTGGACATTCGGATACCAAAGCGTACAACATTGTGTAAAGCGTTGTACTTTGTAAAGCTGTCACGTTTCATGACGAGAGTCGTTCGATATATTCGATGCTCATTATATTCGATGTCCAGAACAACATACAGTATTGTATTTATAGCTTGACCCATGTGGAGGAATACAAGATTCAGCTATCGTTTTACGATTTCTCTTCAGCTTTACCACGACTAGAGAAATTCCCTTCTAGGGAGAAAGGATCGAGTCCAGCTCGCCTCCGGAGATAAAAATTAAATCCACGTGGACAGTTGATGTGCTCTCCGCATTCCTTATACGGTCGTCAATTTTCCTTCACTTGTTCTACAAAAAAAAAAAAAAGTGAAATAATTTACGCGTCATCAATAAATGAAAAGAGAATTAAATAAAAGTATTTAGGGTATCTTTCATTTTCCTCTTTCCTCTTCTTTTTTGAATGTTTTTAGTAAATTGAGATATGTTGGGATTTGAGTTTTGAGTTGTAATTCAGGATGGTTTTTCGTGGGTATGGCTGAGTCATTCGGTGAGTCCCACACGCGGGGAGAGTCATGTTGGCTCTCCCTAGTGCGTAACTGCATTTTCCCTACCTGTACAAGTTTTAAGGGCTCTAATGACCTTTGATGTTGACGAGCCCTAAAGCCCCACAAATAAAAAAATATAAAAAAAAAGTATTTGTAAATCTGTTTTCGAACGTAAGTTATCGTAATATATGTACAGAAACAATAGTTCGCGTTATAATAATAATAAACGTGTACAAATAATAGTATAATATTTTAAAATCAATTTTTGTTCCAAATATTTCACGACCCCCGAATGCAAGACTCTTGTCGTTTCCTGTAGCTAAATAACGTTATGCTCAGTATTTATTGAGATCCCTCCACATAACATCTATTTCTACGGATTTTTCCTAATAGTAAAATTATCTTTTTTTGCTGACTGACGGTTTTACATAATTTTATCCCAAACGGAAACACAATTCCGGTTTCCACAAACTTTTGACGATAGTATAAATCTGCCTTTTAATACGTAATTCTGATTGTCTAAATAGAAGCACAATACACAAGGATTGGGATAATGAAGATGCCGGTGTTTCTAATTTTTTTCTTACTATAACATACTAAATTAGTTTATTGTCCTCCACGTGGTCGCCCGCAGTTTGTACTTCTTTTTTGACAATAGTTTTATTTATATTTACTTAATTTTTGTAACTACACAAATTTATATTGATGACTCATTTTGATAGTAGGACAGAAATACAAAAAAGCAAGTAGTAATATTAACCAATATTATGACAAACTTACGAACGTTTGCCTGACTTAGTATTCAGTTACAAAAGACCTGTACGTTCGAAAGTAAAATTCGGCCGAAAAACTATTCTACGGAAGTTTTCCATCAAAATAATAAAACTACAAAAGTGGAGAGATTGAAATTTGAACCAGTGAAGATTGTGCGATACTTATGTGATGTCGAATATTATATGTTCCACTCAAAAATATCACTCTCGAATAGAGTCATCCACGTACTTTCCAGATTGCAGTTTATTCGAAACGATTCAAGATAGATACATTTATTACACGATGTAATACTGAAAAAAATGTTCGGGATTTGACCCACTGTGTGACGTGAGAGCGGTGTTTTCTGATGAGAGTACTCTTGCTTAATGATGCTTCATTCCCTTTTCAGCATACCACGTCACTGAATGTGAGAATATTTTATTTCCGTTGGTCATTAATTTTACAGAGTCGTGTTATGTAATATACAACATAATTTCTGAAAGGAAACAAATTCCGTTTGAAGGTAGAAACTCGACAATTCCATCGTTGGCTTTTGAGTGATCTTTTTCTTAGTTGCAGTCTTTATAGCTGTAGTTCGAGGTGACGAAGTATATCGCACCATCAGAGAGGGAAGTGGGATATTTCAACGGGCATAAGAGATGGCATCTCACTCAAAGACTGAAAAATGCACTCCAAAATAAAACCATACGATCAAATTAGACGCGAGGAAGCTTTCTATGTCAGTTAGTTTTCAATTCATGATACACCGATCATTATATGCCAGCATCTTAATCTCTTAAACTACTTCTTTCCTACTTCAAACGGAGAAGCGAACTTTCCACGTAAATGTGGTGAAAACGTTTGTTTCCTAAAAGAATATTCTGAAAAGACGTTACACAATGGACCAGCTCAGTTCGTTAAAAGACTCATTGAGCGACGAATATGAATCATTGAAATGTTTTCAAAAGCACAACACTTTACGAACATTTTATAACATAGGAGAAACAAATAGCCCTAACAACATAAACGCAGTTTTTAGCTTCGATGGCGATGGAGATTTATCTGGTGTCATTAAAATATTTTCTAAGAAAAGTACTGGAAATGACGGAATTAAAAATACATACGAGCACGTTTGAAATGAGATTCTTCTAGTTGCTTCGACTTCCAAACGTTTTTTTTTAATTTAACAATTAATAAATGGACACTTTGTATAGTACCATGCTTACATGAACCGCTAAATATCAAAATATGCTCAAATTTCATTTAAAACACATACAACCGAGGAGGATGTGTGTAACATCATAAGAAATAAGTAACAATTCTCGTATGTTAACTGAAACTTACGGATAAAATTTGTACATGCGTTCAACCATCCTTTTCCGCCTACGTGGATGAGTAGCATTGTCATTATGTATTTATTTAAAATTCGTGCTCTGTCTACGACAAAGAAACGATGTGAACTCGAATGTATTATTCAAATCAGCGTCGTCGGGGAAAAAAATTGTCAATTCAAAACTCATGAATAGGAAACAGTGTATTGGAGCACAGCATTGAAGAATTCAGTATTTGAGCGACCGACAGACCTTCACTCGGGTGAAAATTACGCGCGTTGCTCACTCAACAATTAGATGACAACGATACATCAGCCGACGCCGTTCGTCGGTCATGAAACTTTACTCAGACACAAATGTAACCTCAACATTAAGGGAAACGCACAGAGTTTATTCATTGATCGTAGCAATTAATTATTTTTTTGCCCTCAAAGTGGTCATAGGTCGTTTGTAACTCTCTCTCTTAACAATAATCATTAATTTATTTATTGCCAGTCAAACTATCTTGATGTTCGTACAGGCCTGGTACACGGTGTAGCCAACGCTTTTATTTCGCTATCGACCATAAGACTGTCAAGTGTTGTTATGTTGGCAGTACTTTCGGATTTTTCTAAACTTAAATCCATCGCCAACTCCTGCCATCAATTAAATTCACTGCTCTTGTCACGCTATCCTATCCTTTCTACATTGAGAGTGCGGAACGAATATTACCTTGTGTTAATTTGTTTTATTAACTCGTGTTTTTTACAGCAAATACTCAGTTTTGTGACTACCATTTATATTTTTTCGGATATTACTTAAATTCGTAGAAGTTGGCAATTCGTGTTAGGCGGCCATATCGTAGTATTTTCGGTAGTTACATGACTACGAGTAGAATTCCTTGTACAAGATGACCTTCACTCAAACAGTTCAAGAATGAAAAACATTAAAAGAGTTAAAAAGAATTAAATTGCTATCTTTTGCAAAGATGTTTAATGCATGCGAACCACCGATTAAATGTGATTACTCAACGTGATTACACTCATGTGAAACAAATACACACACGTGAATACTATGTCATTAATATCATAAGAAACCAACAATTAGCCTGCACAGGTTAAGGTCACACTAGACCAATTTGTGTTATGAAATGACATGTTTTGTAAAAAATATCTGGATAAAATAGTTTCTGTACGATGACAATGACGTGAAGTTAAAACAAAATGGACACGTGGTATTAAAATATTCCACAAAAGCTTTCTATTAAGTAACAACATATAACCAGGTGCATCATGCTATACACAAAAGTCAAATTTTGCACAGTGAGATTCGAACCATATTGTTACTTGGGAAAGAATTTTTTGAATTTAGAACACACATTAGAGAAGTTTACAAAATGATGAACAATCGATTCTCAATGTTAGACACAATAATGATCTGAAAATATTAATAAAGCTACTTCACTCAATAATATTGTTGAACGTAGGAAATTTTGTACAGTTTCTTTTTTACCTTCTAATGGAGATCGCTTCCGCATTTCATGGAAAGACACGAGGCTTACAAGAAAACAAGCCAGTCCTGTAGATGGGTATTTGGGGGGAGTGTAGATGCCATGAAAGGATAGGGATCAGATAAATTTAATTGTTTGAGATAAAATTTCTAAAAATAAAATAATGAAATCTTCAGCTCTTAGAAGAAAGAGGTCGCTCTCTGATTTTTTAATTTCTCTTGACCTCTTATTGGGATGTTATTAACTTGTTCAATTACCAAGATGAGTCTCCGCGCAAATTATAATTCCAGGAAGGTGAGGGTCTCTGCGCTAAAAATGCAAGATCCGCAGTTAATTACGCTGACGTCACCACCCGCTTGGACTTGACAGTTAACGTACGAACTATGCTATCTCGGGAATAAGCAACCTTATACAGAAGCTATACTCTCTGAAATGTTAACACTGTGGTTAAACGTATTTTCTTGTCCCAAGGGCCGTAGGAATATAAAGTACAACAAATCAATGATATTCACAATTTTTATACTTTAAGAAACGGGGGAATATTTTGATTCAATTACACCCTTCGAGAATTGACTGGAGCAGTGCGCAAAGATTCGTATGAGAGATCCATCCACCATGAATTGGGATCATAAACGCCATTGGGATGATCCTCTTCTGTATTTCTCTATTGATCCTCTACTAATGCATAAACTTTCTCCCATGTACTATTACCTCGGCCAACAACAATGTTCTTGGTTTGAATCCCACAGTGGGAATTGTATTTTATAATCTCAGTTTTGTCCACATCATGATGTGCCAGACACTGATTTCTACAATTAATTAAGAACCATGTGTCCATTTGATTTTATCTACTTCATTTTTACAGATATGTTTTTACTACGGACGTTATATATTTTTTTTGTTCTCATAATGTACATTTTGTGTCTGTGAATAACCAACTTCTGTTTTCAAAATGCTTTACACAGTCAGATACGTGCATAAAAATATTACATCAGAAGATAACATTTTTGTTCATTTGAAAGTACATTTATTTTTCATTCCTTTGTGGGTGAATTGTCACCAGGTTCAGCTAGTTAATTGATATTGGGATCTCTTAACACTCCAAATCATGAAACTAATTCAAGTCATGGTGAAGTTCATTGAAACCTGCTCTTTCGTCTCTCGCCTATAAACACGCGTTCTTTGTTGTTGTTCTCTTCTCACTTTCCAATTACACAAAGAGTGCATTGTAAGAAAAGTATTGTAATCGGTCGAATAAACTATTTGAGATCTCTTCGAATCTTTGCGAATTGGCTCCAGGACATTGTATTTTCAAATTTTGGCGATGATGTTCAATGTATTATGTGTGTGTATGTTAAGAATTTTGTTCCCGCGATAACTCTCGAACAAATTGATGTATCGAAATCACACTTGAGATTTGACTTAATATTTTTTCTATGCTTCCCATCATTCGACACAAGATAAAACTTTAACTTCGGTGTATCTAGCTTTCGTTCGCGGCTTCTCAGACATTTTCTTTTCAAACGCGATCTATGAATCTACGAATTTTATTCCGATTTGATATATTTTATTAACACACATTCGAGGAGCTTTCCTTCATTAAACTATGTTTTCAACCACGTCATTCCGTAGTTTGTTTTTTCAATTGTTTTTGTTTCCCAAATTCGTTATTTCTCCTGTTTCTTTGAAACGTTCTGGATATACAAGTTACCTTGCCATTCTGTTGATACATACACCACATAATGTTGATGTATAGTCCAAACACAATTTAAACAGAGTTTCTGTCTGTATTATTTTTATATCCTCTTCTCCTAATTTCATCGCATTTATTCCAAGTTGGTCATTAATAAAGATTTTCCTTTCTTTTGCATACAACTCACGTTTTCACATTTCATCGTTCTTTCCGCAATCACTTCCATTCACTTTTTGTCCCCTCCTCAAATATTCATTAAAATTCCCGTGACCAGTTAAAAATTACGAAACCTTTGAATTTGTATGAAACCTTGTTTTCCTCTTTATTCTATCCCGATATGAAGTCAAAAGTACTTTCTTGAAAAGTACCGTTGCTACCCGTCGCCCGTTGACTAATAGTCAAGGCCGATCGCACAGTATCTTGGGGGAAAAGAAGAAAGGATCTCATGCTTCTGCATTCCACTGAGTTCCCGCTACATTTTCCCTGGATGGACCACAGCCACAATGATCTAACATAAACCTATTTACAGACTACGGCTATTATCTGCTCCGGTATTCATCTCAATGACTTTTCGAAAACGAGAGACCCCGATGTTAATTATTTAGTATAGGGACGGCGGAGTATTTCAATAATTAATCTCAAATTTAGAGTTCATTTAATAGTTACAATTTATAAACAATATATTCCGAATAGTTTATTGTTCGATAATAATACAAAGAACTTGTGAACTATATTTTTTGTGTTTGATTAAATATAAATGTGTTGGTATTCCGTTGATATTTTTAACACGTGGCCAACTTCTTTTTTGTGTCTAAGGGGTGTAAAGCTGAAATTTTTCAATACGCCTCTACCTTAGGGCCCTTGGTCGGATTTGATGGGATGGTCCCTTGCTTGCTTTTGCTTCCGGAGATTTTTTTACGGTGTGTAGAGCTCGCCAACGTTTATGTCATGAGAGCCCTTCCGGAGAGTAAATTAGTTTGTTGTCCTCCACGTGGTCATACGCAATTTGTAACAGACTTTTTTATAACAAATTTATTTATTTAGTACCATAAAGGTGGAGAAAATACATCTCCTTGTATGGTCATATGGTCAGACACGAGTATTTCCATGGTGTTTCGACTACTTTCAAGATCTTTGTGATCGGTCGCTAGAGACCTGTTGCTAATCGTTACGCCATTTCGAGGTCGGGGTTCCAGTGCAATCAGTAGCGTTGAGGTCGATGGTCAGAGGTTGTCGTAACATATGCTGACCTCTATTCACCACCAAACGATGTCGAATATTCCTTTGTCCTTTATCAGTAAACCCTGAAGGGTCCCTGAAACTCAAAACAGCCAACGATTGGAATGTGCACGTCACTCTTTGTCAGCCGTTTTATTTTTTTAGTCGATAAATACCCGCTACATTGCTCGCGTAAAATTTGTAATTTTGTACTCTTATTAAATCTCAATTAATAACTGTATTTAAATTATATCGTGTTCCTCAAACTCCACCGAACTTTAATACATTGTAAGCGTAACGTACATAGTTACAACACATTCCATGAATATTACTTATCATTCATTTCGCTTCTCCATTCTCACTTCTTCATACACAAAATGCAAAAAATCAAGCTTCGTATTCTCTGGAAAGTCGTGTACTCCAAAAAAATACGTTATTACCCATCCTTATTAATATTATAAAATATGATATTTTATTGCATACAATTATCAATGCCATTAATTTTATATGATCGTCTCTGGGTTTCATGTCAAAGAGGAAAATTATTGTATACTTATATAAGGTATGTCTATTCTAATTTTTACTTATACCCTTATACAGACGAAAAATAGAGTGATTATTACATATTGTTATTAGGTTTCAGAAACCCCAGAAATATGAGCCTGAGATTTATTTAAAGGGCATGTGGGTATAAAAGGGGTAGCTAGACTATTCGAATACTAAGTAATAAAAGATTTTGTCATTCTGTCCTTATTTATTAATGCAAAAGGCCTTTTCGGCCGAATGGCGGCCATCTTCAGAGTCACAAATTTTTTTACAAAACTCCTGCACCAGTGCTTCTAAAATGTAAATTAATTTATTGATTTTAATAAAAGTTAAATCCGTCTTATACTTTATCACGCCATTGCTGTAGTACTTTTTAAATAACTTATAACAATTCCAAAAATTATTTTCTTGCATGATTGTGTTGTCTTATGGCTCATATTAATTTAGTTTTCGTATGCGTACTCAACTTCGGCACGGTTGTGTACATTAATTCTGTAGCCCCATCCTGGCCCGGGTTTTTCTCCGTTTTTCCTTCGGGTAGAGGCGGATTTCTTATACAGGTTCTCTAGGCTTTGTCTAGGGGCGTGTTTATTGTAACAATAAATCGTGAATTTAGTGTTATTTCAATTCTTATGATTTATGAACACTATACTCAGAATAATCTATAGTTCGGTAATAATTTGTACATGTACGTTTTTTGCGTTAAATTAGAAACATGTTGATATTCTATTAGTATTATAACTCGCAGCTAACTTTTTATCTTATCTAGGAATTTTTGCTGAAATTTTTGAATCCGCCTCTGCCTTAGGGTCCTTGATCGGAATTGATGGGATGGTCTCTTTCTTGTTTCCGGAGAGTAAATAAGTTTATTGTCCTGCACGTGGCCATACGCAGTTTGTACTGCTTTTTTGACAATAAATTAATTATTATAAATTACAAAATAAATATAATCATTCTAAAAACAATCTACCCCCTTCTACTTCAAAAAAGTTAATAATTTTTAATATAAAATGAAATATAAATGACAAAGAAAAAAATTGAAATATACTAAAATTAACTTACCCCCTTCTTCTGTGACAAGTTAATAATTTTCAATATAATATGCAATAGTAACAGGAAATTTGAATTCTATAGGAGTTCCTGCCATCTTCTGTTCATTCTGTGAACTTATTGAGTGCTCTGACGCGATATCTGGTAGCATATTGATATAAACTTCCGCTTCCTTACAGTGAACTCCGTAAAAAGAACGTCAACTGCAGACAAATGGAGTTAGTTTAGCGGTAGTGATATTCATCGCATACATTCAAAGGTCTGCACTGATGATACTTGTGACTCTGTTATGAAAATCGTCCCTGCTTTAAAGTAGCTAAATGCTTATTAACCATTTGTGACGTAGACATTATTGAAAGTAAGATTATTTGAGAACATAACCTAATGCAACAGTTATATTTTCTAGTTAATTTAGATAATATAAGGTTAAACGTTCGTAAGATTATTTTTTATTTTTTCTGGGGTGAGACAGTTTGTCAGCTAATACTTTCAATAATGGAATATGTTGTTTGTTGATATGATTATGTATTTGGTAGAATTTATAAATTTTCATTCATTTAAATTTCATAACATTTGTGCTTGTATTTTCTGTTTTTAATTAGAATGATAACATTAACGAGAAAATTGAAGAAGGAAGCAGAGGTTTCTCATAGTGCCCCAACAGAATCCTTAAAGAGAGTTTCTGTCAGAGACAAACTATTGGTGAAAGAGGTAAATATTTCTTTCCTTGGATGTGTATATTTTATTTTGACACAGAAGTTGTTTAAAAGTAGTTTGTATTTAAGGTCCAGGAAATGGAACAAACATTGCCAATAACATGTCGAGTGAAATTTGATAATCCTGATTTTCTGCATGATTTCCATCTTACTGTAAGTCCAGATGAAGGATATTGGTGTGGAGGGAGATTTTGTTTTCATATTTTAATAACGGAAGATTACAATATGGCTGTAAGTTTTTCTTTTATTGTGTTCATAAATTGTGTGACTTTCAGTTAGCTATATCTCCAAAGCATTTTATATTAAATAATATCTTAATACATCCAGCCCCCAAGTGTAAAATGTCTTACAAAGCTGTGGCATCCAAACATCAGTGAAGAAGGAGATATATGTCTAAGCCTTTTGCGACAGAGTTCTATCGATGGAATGGGCTGGGCACCTACTAGGAAACTGAAGGATGTTGTTTGGGGACTAAATTCATTATTTACTGTGAGTATGATCTATGATCTAATGTGATCTACTGTGAGTATGATCTAATGTAAAGATCTCAATTGAGTAGTGTTCAAGTATGTTATATTAGACTTGTTATGATTTCAGGATTTGCTAAATTTTGATGATCCTCTGAATATTGAAGCTGCTGAACTTTATACGAAGGATAAAGATGCATTCCGATACAAAGTGCGAGAATATGTTACAAAATATGCAAAAAGATGAAATTGTGTGTGTGAACCATCAAATGACATTAATGAAAAGTGTTTGTGGTTCTACGGACTATTATATTTCTGGATATACCAGTTGTTTATATTTCACTTGTGATGAACAGTACGAAATAATACTTAAATAGGTTGTGATTCGAAGAGAGCAAATTTAGAATTTTGTACTGTGGATCTTAAATAACGTTTAATGTTTCACCCAATGAGATCCAGAAAATTTTACGAGACTTATTTCCCTTACAATATTACAAAACTTCCATCACAAAATAAATGTATGCACTATATTTATTACAGCTTGTGTTAATGATTACCAATTCTGATTGAAGATAGATAATCAAGGTAGTATTTGTGTGAAAAAAGAAGTTTTCTGTTCAGTCTTCTCTCAATAACATATTCCAGTAAACTAGATGTTATATGCAGTGGCTTAAATAGGATTTGCCATTTCCTCAGGTGGGGGGCCAAAGCCTGGGGGAACTCTGTATTTATAGCATATATGTTAATGTGATATTGTGGATTTTTATATTGATTTCTCACCAAATATTTTGTTGTGAATTTGTGCTACAGAAAAATGTTTTACCGGTTTAATAACATAATTAATCGAATTTCTTATCCTTTGGGAAATCTCTTCATATCCCCTATTTATGCCACTGATTTCATGTCAAATTTTTGTAATTGTTAGAATGTAGTTCTGAGAAAGCAATATTTAATTGTTATTTCATTAGAAATGCCCAATGCTTGACCCGGTTAACCGTGTATGAAGCTTCACCTATTTTTCGTCTTTTTTTTTTTGTGTGTGTGTGTGTGTGTAGAAACACCTGAATTATTTATTTCATTTCCCCAAACAGGAATGTATTATAATGTTGAATTGTAAAATAAGTTTTAATTCTGGCATCATTTAATTGATCAATGTGATCAAACATAATTAAATTGGAATTCTAGTAGAAGTTCTTTATTTTACCAATACTTTATTTATTTTTGTCAATCACCCATTAGGTTTTCACTCCAGCAGTGGGAACAAACTAATCTCTTCCTGTATCTTTTTCCTACCATTACTTCTCGTATCAGCTTTCTCCTTGCCCTCTCCTTTTGCATCTGCTTTATCTATCCCTGGGTCTGCTTCTCCATCTTTCCTCAGACTTTCTTTCGCAAGAAGGACCATAAGCATCCCATTTAGGCTACAATATTCACCTATTCTTGTTAATTCCCTCTGATTTCAAAGTTACGGCTGAATTAGCACAAAAGAAAAAATACGTGTTGAATATTTTTTTAAAAGCTTCAAATACCAAAAAATGAAAAAAATCCATGAAATTTATCTCGGGACCTTATCTGGTAAATCATTTTTTGATTCTTCTTCTTCATCATTTTTTGATGATGCAAATGTTTTTTAAAATTTGAATCCACCATATTGATTCTGCCATTTTGGATATTGAAAATTTGACATTACATTTGTAATCAGCAACCTCAAAATACCATAATTACCACTTATAATTTTAAAGTTATTATTTAGAAGGAAAAGGACCCTAATGGGGTTGATTTAGGGGTGGTTTTCACCCTTATATTGCAATTTTCGCAAGTATCCTGAAACACATCAACATTAATTTACTTTTATCTTTAAATTAGTATAAGATTTAAATTAATCATCTTTACAAGAGAATTTTTTTAAAGAAATATGTTATTGTAAAAAATGGTTTTACTTTAAACAAAATAGAGGTTGCAACCCTTGGCAGAAAAAAATGATTTTAAAGGTCTAATAAAATGTAAAAATATGACGGTTTGATTAAGTTATCTTGAATACTTTTTGAGAAAACAGCAAAAATGTGTTTTTCAGGGTAAACTTGAAGGGTTGTTTTTACTCATTAATGACCGAATTAGCACGAAAGAAAAAAATGTGTCATATTTTTTTTTGAAATCTACAAGATACCAAAAGATGAAAAAAATTGGTGAGGTACACCTGGGGACCTTTCCTCGTAAGTACCTTCCATTTTCTCTAGACATCCAAAACAGTTCTGTGTATTGTTTGTGTTTACACAGATTCATATACTCCCATTTTGAACTTTTGGCCTTTGGTGTAACATTTGGTGGGGTGAGTCTGGAACCTAGACAATGTGTATTTAGTAATATTCATATCTAAGTGATCTCCCGCCTGTCCGTGTAATTAACAGGTACTATTTACAACTGCTTGTCTCATTCTTCTGAGTGCAAGACACACATTTCAATTTAAGTGACCCTAGTCATTGAGACTATAAAATTCTAACCCAAAAGAGACAGGATGGTGTAAGAAAAAACCAGTAACATCTCAATGAAGCTCTCAAGAAACATTTACATATAACTAGGCAATTCCGTAGTCCAGAAATCTTGAACATAGGTGGTGTATTAGCTGCTATTCTGTTACTTAATTCAAGAATCAATGACTGCAGAACACATGACTAAATGAATAAATACCATCGTTTGTGATGTGATAAGGGGATGGGCTTTGTTAATAAGAGACATTGATAATCATGGGCTCTGAGAAATCATTGAGTGTATGTTTGCACCCCAGGCTTTTGAACAATAATCTTTCTAATCCTTCGGGAATATTCAATCAAACTAGAAGAAGAAGTAGAAATTTGTTTATTAATTCTGAATTTTTTAAATCTTTAACATTAATTAACTTAAAATTATAGGAATAATAAAATTAGTGTCAAATTATGAAAATCAATATTTTTTTAATTCTTGACCAAATTTATTGATTACATGATTAATCAACTAACTATTACTGATCTGATTTCTTCCATGAATACACAGCGCAAATAATTCACATTTCCACATTTTCACACAGTTCAGGGTACTGAATGACACATCTTGTTATCTTTTCTTTATTAAAATATATCTATGATTTACCTACATTTTCAAATGAATAAATCATCAAGAAAGTAAAAAATACTCATAGTTTTATTAGTGTATTCAAAATTAAATGTTTTTTTTTTAAATTCAGTATAATAAAGTTATGTCCATAACCATGGTCAAATGTGCAAAGTAATACTGTACATGTAAATGCGGGATTTTTTCAAGTGTGTAATTCTATTTTCAAATTAACTATTTTTTAACTAAGTAAAAGAGTTTTTTATTACAAAATACTTCTATTAAATGAAAAACGTTCCGTGTAGTTGGTAAAACTACAATGCAATGCTACAACATCATTTAATATGAATAATGCATTCAACACCTCACAAACCAAAAACAATTTTTTACTAAAAATAAAATAAGTATTTTATTAATCAATCCAATAAAATGGCAAGCACTATATTTTGTTTAAGGTTGTTTAATCAATGCACTCAAACTACTAAGAATTACATCATCATGTACCCCTTGACTCAAAGATGTGCTCAATCACAATTTTATTTATAACCAGTACTTAATACCACATGGAAACTAGAAAATCACTCCATCAGAAAAGCATTAGATTGTGAATAACAATGACATATTGATGTTGATACCTGGGTGACATCCATGCTAGGAGCCCGACTCACCAGCGAACTTGGTGAGGTGAAACCCTAAATGTTGGTCTTAGGGTCCCCCAGCAAGCAAAGTGAGTTAATTAAATGTAATAATGAAATGAAAAATAAATGAATAATGAAATATCGTATGTAATACTATGAAGAGCTAACAAATTTGTTTGGGCTAATTTTTCTGTCCAGCCATAATAAATGTGATTAATATTTATTTTTGATTTATTGATTTTGAAAAATTATGATAAATAAATAAGTTTATTGTCAAAAAAAGCAGTTACAAACTGCGTATGACCATGTGGAGGACAATAAACTAATTTACTCTCCAGAAGCAAGCAAGGGACCATCCCATCAATTCCGATCAAGGACCCTAAGGTAGAGGCGGATTGAAAAAATGTTGATTGAGCATTTCTAGATTTCAAATAAGAAAGTAAATAATAAAAAAATGGCTCTCAAGTCTGAAGTGCCTGGCCATATTAGTTTCATAACTTATGTAACTTGAAATAAAAGATTATACAAACAAGTCACTCCTATTTTTGAAGGAATTTAGTGAATTAATGTTTAACGGTTTGACTCATGTACTTCATTTTGTTAATTCTAAAAGTAATTTATTAAGTATCTCTGTGGCATTATGTAAACATTCTGTTTTGCCAACTTCTTCTCTGACTTCTAGATGAATTGATTCATTTGTGGTTACCCTTACTGTTTCTGTGTTTCAAATTATAATAATTTATAACAGAGTTCTCAGAATTTACAGAGGACCAAAACTTAGAGAACTATTGATTTATGCAATCCTCTTCATTTTGTTTAAATTATCTATAAAGGATTTTTTGTTCAATTTTAATGGAGGTAATAATGTATTAGCATTAGCAGATCCCTCAGATGTAATGCTATATGAAAGAAAACTATGAAAAAGACCATAATAGGTAATAAAAGAGAGCTAATATATGTAGCATATTCAAAGTTTAGTAAGAGCAAATAAAAGAATCTTGTTTTTTGACATTACTTACATGTTTAGACCATTTAAGGAGCACGTCTATCTCAATTACAAGATATTTTGTAATTACACTTTTTATTTCAATTTATTATATTTATAAGCATTATAATTTTTGACAAATGTAATTTTGTATCTAATAAATTCAGTGGAATTCATCAGCACACCAATAAAATGTTAGAGGACAGGATGATGCCATTATATTTTCTAAACTCACTGATTAACATTCTTCAAAATTCTAATTTCTAGGGGTTGATGAAGGGTAAAATGTTTCTTTTTTTCATAATCACTATTTTCATTACATTTCACAAACTAATTGAGAAACCATCTCGGTTTATGTATGTTAACATTCGTAATTAAAATATGGGTTTTTACATTTTGTTGATATTTCACTTTCTAATGGGCACATTGTGTTTCAGTTTTCTGACGTTCACACTAAAAGCTTAGTTTATAACTTTTGTTATATCTCACCAAGTAATTGAGAACTCATTTCAATTTTGTTTGGAAAATGTTACTATTGCAAATATCTAAAAACTAGTTTCTGGAATTTTTTGTTTCCGTTTCCAAATGCAAAGAAATGATTTAAATATTTGGTGTGTTGTCTTGACTTACAAACACAATCACCTGTTCAGAGAGAAGAATATTGAAGGTGACACTTGAAATTTTGTCTGGAAGTTGACATCTATTGCAGACACATACTATGAAGGGATTTTTCAATATTCCAATCTTCGAGGATGATTAAGTGTGATATATGTTTCCTCAAAGTTTTGCTAAATCTCATCTACTAATCAATATGTCACCATATTTTTGAATGGAAATACAAAATGTTTTGTCTACATTAAATTATAAAGAGTGATAAACCATATCGCAACAAAACCTCCCAGAAGATGCCTACTTAAGATGCAATTATATATTATTAAAATGCATAACAAAACATTTTCTAAATGATGTATTAATAAAAAGTCTAGTTTCAATGTTGAAAAATAATAATGCTTCAAAGTTAAAAGTATTTGTCAGGAATACGTTGATATGATTAAAAATTTGAACATATTTTCAAATAGTCGCAAATAGGAACAGGTTCTACAGGCTTGTCATCAGGGGCGGATGCAGAATTTCATTTTAAGAGGGATCCTTAAAGAGAAATGAGGGTCCCTTCACCAGAAATTTTTTTCAAACTAACTTCTTGAAACTGCAATTTAAGACATTCCTTTACATAAATAAAGCATTAACTTAAATTACAGTTTTTATAAATAACGCTGAAGAAAGTTTTGAAAAAATTCTTGTTAGCCAAATTATTGCTTTGGGTGTTCCTTCTATTGTAAATTTTATCCAGGTAATTTTCAATTAGTTAAGTGGTATAAAATCTCACTGGAGTATTTTTTAAAAAATATGGGCTTTAGGGCTTGCTGACGTCTATGTCATACAAGCCCTAACGCTAGAGTACAAGTATGCTAGAAACAGTGACATATCATAGCCCTAATCTCATGTTCCCATGTGGGAGTGGATATCTGTAAAAGTTAAGTCATATGTTTGTCCTACAAACTCACCTACTTAGGACAGATTTTATTTGTTCTTCTTCTCATGTTCATTAGACACACTGAATTTTTTTGCGAAGTAAAAATCTTCATTTTATCATTAGTATTTCTATCTCAATTTTTTTGTTTTGGAGTGGGGGGGGGGGCACATGGCTCCCACTACTTGCTGTACTGTTTTACCATTACTCTCGTTTTTTAGCATTACTCTTCTTGTATGACAATCAAGGGTGTATGCAGGCTGGGGCAAGATGGGGCAGTAGCCCCACCTTAAGAGTTAGGGCAGATACCCAATTTTCAATAAGGAACATTTAGTAAAAGAAGTAGTTGAAAAATTTGCTACTACTCCTCACAAACTATTGATTCTATTAAATATATAGTGTTTTTAGCGCTAGTGTGTATTATTGTTATGGCATTCAATTCTCTTAGATATAGTTTGAATTCTGAAATCTTCCCCACCCTACGTTTTGAGATGGATACACCCTTCATGATAATATGTGTTTTCCTGTGAGTCTTTCTGTTATTTATCCTTTGAAGTTGATGGTAGAATGTAATCCTTTTTCGAATTGCATCTACAATATTTTAACAGCAATAATGAAGTTTTTGGTTCTGACATCATCTTTCCCTCTTCGTTTCAATTTTTTCTCTCTAGAAATAAGATGAAGTTTCCTTAATTTGACATCTTATACTTCTACACTTTTTTTATTTGCTCAGAGCAAAAAATTACTCAGAATTAGGAAATTGGTATTGAATGAATCTTTTAATGAACAATGATTTTTCAATGTAAGTCATCAACATATCCCTTATTAAGTCATTTTATATTTTTATTACCTTAATTTAATGGCTTCTTTTTCTCCTGGGCTCAGATTACTTTCAAGATTCTGTCATTGCCTGAGGTAGAATTGACTTTCTGTACTTGCTGGGCCTATTTTTTTTTTTACTGAAACTAAAACTTTGCCCCTAAGTTGATTATGGTACATATGGATTATAGATAAGTGAATTTTGATTGTAATCCAAAAACATGTCCTAATTTAATTTTTATTTATTTATTATTTTATATTTGTCCTGAAAACGAAAAAGAAGGATAAGAGAGTATTATAAACCCAATGTTTAACACAGATTTTTCATGTAATTCCACCGGTTGATCAGCTGCTTCCACTCGATTTGGTTTAACTTCAAGGTCAGGAAAACTAGTATGAGATAACTCATTGATTGATTAATTAATACATCTGATAACTATCCTCATTAGGTTTACTCCCTGATCTGTTTTTCTACTTACAGTACCATCAAGATAGTGGGGAGGAGACAGAACAAGTAAGACAGGCAATGTGACCGAAGTCCCAAGAACTGGGGGAGTCTCCAATTATGATAGGTGAATAAAATTTTTAATACCACGTCAACAAAAAAAAAAGTTATCAGTGGAAAAACTTAATGAATTTGTCACTTTTTGGCGCAGGAAAAGGGCCCCGCACAAATAAATTATTGTTGGAGGTTAACTATCAATATTTAACTGATGATTAATTATTGTTAACAGAAGTTAAACAACAGAAATTGAAAAAAGGTAAGATTTGTATAATTCTCATCAATACAATTTTTTACATACTTTATCTTTTGGCATGTCTTGTTTAAAATTAGCTATTATTTCATCCAAGTTTGCATTCTCAATTTCATTTTAAAGTCAAAGTAATATACCACTCAAAAAACTATTATTACTTGAGTTAAGTGCTATCCTACTTTTTTGTCCCAATTTGCTTGGAAAGCATTAAAAATTAACCATTTTACAGCAAAATTATGGTGTCTAAAATTCATTTTGTTTTATTGTACATTATTTCTAATGGCCACAACAAGATGTACATTTTGTTCAAAATAAAACGTATTGACCACATTCTTTGTAAATGCCACTAAGCCAAGGATAAGGCTCAAGAATCTTTATTTTAGATACCAAGGACTCTTCTGTTCTACATTAAGACAATTCATCTTGTTTCAGTAAGTAAACTTTCCAGACTTGGGTACAACAATCATTCATTTAAGGAAATTGTGTTCTGTTGCAAATTCTAGTATTCTCGATCAAAACAGAACTTATATAATAATCTCAAATTTGAGGTAACACACAAATTACTCAGGAGAAATAAATTAACTCACAATTTACCATCAATTACAATTTTAATGAAAACAGCAATACAGTTTGTGTAAATTATTTCTTCATGCCAACAACACTAAGTGCATTTTGCACTTAACCAACAATATTGCAAATAGAAAATTAGATGCTGGTGCCTAATATGAATAATCCGTAAATTACAACAACACTTCTGCTCTCTTGGTAACACTTCAATAAGTACTCTTTAAGGGGCACATACGTTCACAAAGACAAACACTTACATGGCACACACACCATACTCCAGTCATTAAGTACAAGAATATGAATTATTGAAATATATTTTATATTTTTAGAAGAACAATTCATTAAAAAATTTTAACTAATATTCATATCTAGCTCATATTTTAATGCTAGCATAAAATACTCCCTAATTAATTTACAACTTGCATACAAAACAATAACAATAACACTACCATAAATATATACAAACAATGAGTATAAATTGAAACATGATATCTTAACGCTTACTCATGTAACATTATAAAACAATTTTCACACAAGTGCATTAACTAACTTACAACCAATATGCTGAATTTACACACACATATAAGTACATCATTAGCCTCAAAAAATTTCTTAAAAAATAATGCAGATCTAATTTTCAAGTTATATCAATATATTTAATTGCTCAAATGAACATTCCGAAGTTTTTTCTTTTTTTTCTTCCTCAATTCAAAAAGTCTAAAACATTGAAGAGGAGTGTGTGTATGTGTGTGTATGTGTGTGTATATATATATATAATTTTTATTAAATTCAAAAAAATTGGAATGGCACAAATAGAGGGATTTCAATTTTATACTTCACAAGTTAGGTGACTTGTTTTACACTAAGTTAAAAAAAAGCCAGAAAACAAAACATGTACTTCTGAACTTGAGTGAAACGAAAAACCAAGCCTTAAAAATAAGATTAAAATATCTCTAATATCATGTACTCAATCATGACACAAAAATGCATACACATGATTGCACTAACATAAAATAAACATGGTGTATGTAATTTACAATTAAAAGGAAATTGAAGTGCTTATGTACAAAAATATAATAACATTGGTTTTCTAGGCTTAACTTAAACACTACTTTTCTCTTTTCTCAAATGTATTTATATGTGTGTGTACTGTCTCATTTACATCAAACTCACATTGGTTCATTTATGCTTAAGTATAACATAATTTAATTTATATATGTATATCACAGGGTAGCACTCCTAAAACCAGAAAATGGAGATGTCACTACATACTGATGATCATAAGGCATTGACCCTGTTTGTCCGAACAGTTATGACAAACTTCTTTTTACTCTTCACACCAGTATGTTAGTAATAGGAATTTACGCATGAGAATTTACACTGTTATATAATGTCACTTTTCTCTGCTTCTTCAATCATAAAATACATTAACTCTGAACATATGTCCATTAAATATTTAGTATATATATATACTACATAGAATATATATAGAACTATATTATATACATAGAAATTTATAAATTTCTGAAAAATTATAACCTTAAAACTTCCAGCAAGTGATATATTTGTATGCTAAGAATAAAAATTGCTGGTAATTTTAAAGTAGAATGCAAACCATTCTAAACTTCCAGGTAGCTTTGGGAGTATGTACCTCTTTATTTCTATTCAAAGCTTTAAAGCACAGTAGCAAGTTAAATGTTCCCCTCAATATAAATTCATATTAATAAAGATAATACATTCTTTTACAGAAAATTTAATATTTTATTCTTGAACAAATTTTATTTTCTCAAAAACCAACAATCACTCACTAATAAGACAGATTCTTTTAAGATTTGTACTTCTATGTTCACCTTTGTTACTTTATCCTTCTTGTTTTCAAAACTATAGAAAATGTCAAGCTTGGATAACAACAATCATAGGAACTTCACTAAGCCACGTTGAAGATCATAATGCCTTGCAGTATTTCCAACACAACAGTCACATAAACAACTAGAAAGGAGAGACTACGACCTACCTTCTTAAATAAATGCACTAGTCCCTTGAATGTATTTGAAGAGGATTTAACATGTTTACAAGTACTGAAAGATTTCCATTTACTACCATTCATAACCAGAAATTCTTTTTTAACAATGAATTAACTTTAAAAATTTGTAATTATTTCAATGCTAAAGAATAAAATGAAATAAAACTAACATTACAAAATGTGTAATAACTTTTTTTTTTACCTCTAACAATTTAAAAATTCTCATTGTATATTATAATTCCTATCCCATTATTCAATGAATGTTCATAGAAAAAACAAAATTTACAAAAATAGATAGTTCTTTGGTATGTTGTATGTATTCCAAAATTTCAATCAAAACATTTAATTTTATCTAATTTTTAAAATTGTTCAAATCTGAAAAATACACTTACATTAAATTTATAATTTTATTTTAAAATGCCAGAATTATAATTTGTTAAAATGTTAAACTTTTATATCTGATTATCAAAATAATTCTTTAAACAACCTTCAGCTGTTGCTTTTTTTTACTCCCAAATAATTATGTGCCAATACCAAAATATTTAGAAGTAACCATTAAAAGATTGTTCCACACAAAATAGTTTACTTCTTACAATACATAAAGAAATACACATTTATTCTAAAAAAACAACAACAAAAAACACACATACTTGGAAATATTAATTAAAACTGCAAAGAATGAGATATATTAAAACTTGGCACATAATTCTAATTTTAATAGTATTTATAATAACTGAATTATTCAGATTAATAATAATCTGAAGTACATTGTGTGACAAAACACCAACATGAACTGAATTTTAAACAGAAAAAGAAAGAAAATCAAGATAATTCAAACAAGTGTACAACAATATAAATTTCACAGAATAAATTGAATGCAATCAAAATTATGACTAGGAGAACACTGTATTGCATAGTTTGTTTTGGTACTGTTCAAACTTACTCGTATCATTTTAAAAAATCTTTAAAAAAGTTTTGTTCTTCTAAAGATTGTCAAATTGTATTACAAGAGTAATAACAATAATAATAAATGAAAAATCTACTGTACCATAGTATGTACAATTAAAACCATGTTATTGCACAGCACATCCCAAAGAAAACTATATAAATACTCAATGTCCGCCCCAAAGATCAACCCATTTCCCTAAGTGCAACATCTTTCTCACACAATTTCTAAATGTGTAAGCTACGTGAAAGCATTTTACCTAAAAGTAAACATGTGCAGAAGCAAAAGCCTTCACCCACATAAATATCCTTATTTGTTTTGGTAACTTAGGTTTGGTCTCATACATATGATTAACACCAGTGTAAACTATTTTACAAATCCCTGAAAATGCTTTCAAAGGACACTGTATTTTCAAAACTTGTGGAAAACTCATATCTGAAAGAGACAAGTTCCTATTTTGAATGGTTTCAATACACCACAAAGAGGTAGTCCGGACAATCCTCAAACATTTTTGACAAAACAAGCAAGAAACAATATTTCTATACCCCTTTAAAAGATTCAATTATACTTATTAATTAGACTAGTTATGTGATCAAAACAATATGGTTCAATTAGTGATATGCCAACACTACAAAACATAAATTCCCACATAAATGAGAAATTATCCATACAAGGAAGGTAAACAATGTAATTTCCCTTACTTTCCAACATTAACAATAAAATTGCTGAAAACAGTTCAAAACAATTATTTTGAAAATTATCTAACTTTATAACAAGTTAAAATTTTGGAACAATATATACAATAAGATTTCAAAATAAGTATCACACAATACAAATACACACACAAAAAGTGGCCTTATTTTTGTAAACAATGCTTATCAACAAGACTTATTGATAAATATCATCAGTCAAAGGTCACAAGCAAAATCCATATCCTATCTCTTAAAAATTTTCATCAAGCTTTTATTAGGTATATCACAATGGCAATTTATAAATGAACATATTTTTCAACCGTAAAAGTTGAAGAAGTTGTAGAAGTTGTTAAAGTATTACTGTAACAAATTCAATAAAAACTTTCCTCCCATATACATAACAGTTATGAAACAGCATATACAGTAATTTTAGAGGAAATCTGTTGCAAATTCAAATGATAAACTGTCATAATAATTTGAAAATCAACAACACATAAAATATTATATCACAATGTAAAACAGTGGAGAGAAATATATAAATATATCTGAGGAATGGTTCATGTTCATCTTCTTCATCTGAGGATTAAAACGCTATTTTACATTTTTAACAAACAACTCAAAGAAAAAGATTAATGGAACAGTACAGGGATTAGCATGGGCGTTCTTCCCACCTCCTTCTACACGACAAGTATGAAAAATTGCAAAAGTAGAAAAGAAAAAAAAAGAAACAACGCAAGAGAAGTATGTTAAAACTAAATTAAATTATAAATAAGTTTTTGGTTTCACAAACACCATTGCAACTCTTTCACAGTCACAGATCAATTAACACTGATATGAAACACATTGGGAGTGAAGATGTCCAGAAAGCGATGACTGATTTCAGAGGCGAGTAAGATACTTAGAAAAATATGCTTTTCCAGGGGAGAGGGAAATGGGAAATGTAAGGATATTACAGGGATTAATAACTTCCTGACTACAATTGGTCCCTAGTATTGAGCACATGCGCTATGGTTTCAGCAATATTATCTTTTGTCCCCATTTGGAATGTTCTATCTAATACTTATTACAATCTTACTCAGTCAAACAGGACATATTCTGGACTCACAGAGCCTCTGCTTCTCCCAAAGGCACAGATGGAGCTGATGCTACCTCAGTCTGTTGTCGTCTCGTCCAATCCTATAAACAAAGAAAACCGAACTTGTAAGTGACACACAGACAAGTGGTATATAACTCGTGTAAGAATTAACCAGAAAAAAATTGCATTTGTTTTTAACAAACTAGCATCGATTTGCATATCTTATTTTGAAATTAGCATTATTATTTTCTTGCTTCTACAGATCTAGAATTTTATTATACTTAATAGTGTTATTTCAGCAGAATACATAAACATGTTTTAAATCCATAAGTTCATTTTAACATTCACTACCATTTAATCCCACTCCTCAATGACAGTTTTTATTCGTTTTTTTTAAAGCATCAAAATTGATAGTTAATTTCAAAGCTAATGAAATATGTGCAAAAAAGAGGAAGAAGAAGAAAGTTTTAAATGTCATTTTAAGAAAGAAGAAAAACAAACAAAATAGAACACAGAAATGGTTCTACTGTATGTAAAACTGACAAGTGTCAGACACTTATAACATTGATATCTCAAAGCAGGCCTCTCTCCACTCATTTCTTATCCAGTTGTTTAAATTTTTTTTCCGAAATTTGCAATTAGGAAAATTAATTAAGGAAAAAAGGTCATAAAGGAATGCACTCACACATAAAACACTTAACAAAGTGCCAATATTACATAAAATTTAATAGTTATTTGAGTTTGAATGGAATAAAAATATGTTTTTCATGTTTTACAACAACTCAAGTCAGTAAAAAAGAAATCATTTTCGATTCAAATTGTATTGTAATAGTAATATAAGTTACCCTTCAAACACAATGCCTAAATGTGTCGATAGTGAAGAAACTGTAAAAGACTCATCCTTTCTTGGTATAAGATAGCAGTGCCTAGTGTAGTTCTTCAATCTAGGTATCAATTTCTCTGTGAAGTCGAGTGCATGCCAAAAAGTAACAGATTCAAAACAATAAGATTTTTGCTCAATCTTGAAATAAAATGAGTGAGTCTTCAACAAATTTATTTCACAAGGTCACTTCAAAAGATTTGCCAAAACCAAACTTTAGGAACAAAAGTGCATATTATTTCCATACATTTTCATATGAAAAGTCGAGTCTCTGAAACCCGCCATAAATTGGTCAAAGGATAAATTCCTTATATGTAGGGAGAAAACCAAAAACTACAAACTTGTTTAAGAAATAAATGCCGAAAAGAGAGCATCTTTGTTTAAAAATTATGGTTTTACAACACAAATTTAATAAATATTACCTTTAAATAAAATGTAACAAATAAACAATTAACAATATGGTATTATTAATAACTATTTATTAAAGTTATTAATACTGTATTATTAATTTTACTAATATGATATTATTAATAACAATTACAATCGTATTATAAATAACAATTACAATTGTATTATTAATAACAATAACAACTAATAACAATTATAACTAATAACAATTATTAATCTGGTAACACTTTTACAAAGAACGCCATTTATCAACTTCAATTTTACCTGTCAAGAGTTCAGGTCCAATGGGAGGGGGAGGGGGACGGGGGGGGTGTAGCCCCCTTAGCCCTCTCCCCCCCACCCCCTAGATCCACCACTGTTTAGAGAACAAATTGTCAGGAATCTTGGGAGCAACTACAAGTCACAGAGTAAGTTTACTCAATGTGTAAGAAAGAATACAGATCTATTGAAATTAGAGTATGCTTGAATATTCATGATAATTGGTTTACTGAGGAGTACACTGTCTCACATTCTAAGTTTGTCACAAATTTTCACATTTTAAAATGCATTTTTTAAATACTTAAGAACATCGTGGAGGAAGGGCAAATACTACAGGGCGGAAAACAAGTAATAGTCCCCCATTTAACTAAATGCTAATGAATGCTTTATCCCAAACTTGGTTGTATATTTTACCCAATTTTCAAAAATAATGAACAAGTTCTGAGTGTTTCAGGAGTCTTCATTATGTAAAATCATGGCATCTGATAATG